>JAVHNF010056409.1:24243-35272 GCA_034783455.1 Micropsitta finschii
TAATTTCCTTTGCACTCCAGTCTGAAGTTCATGCTGTCCACACCCTGCACTGTCTTAATAGCCACCAGACTCAGAAGTGGGTTTTAATTCTATTTATGTAATTATAGTATATGAGAGACTATCAGTAATAGAAAAGGACAAGCAGATTGGATTGTAACATAGAAAGGAGTGATTGTCCATTGAAATTAATATGAAATCTCAGTCTGGAACTCCCAACTTTCCATTGACCAGATTGCCAGCTTTAAGCAAAATCTTTAACTAGAAGTCAAACATGAGTTTATAAATCTATCTAGCAGTGGCATTCTTGGAATCCATTTTTGCCTCCCAACAAATACAGGGAGATTATTAACAGAAGAGGGATTTCTCTATCTGAAAGACATGGAACATGAATTTACTAAAACCAAAAAGGAAACAATACTTAACAAATATTTCAAGTGGTTTTTGAGTCTTTAGCATTTAAAATTAAAGATGTAGCCCTTCTACAGCTCAATTTCAATCTCTGTAAAAAGGGGTGACGTTAATGCCAATTTATGGAAACTTTAATAATCAGCTGTGACTTCCAAAGATTCTCATATGTCATGGTAATAGACACAAGAGAAGATCCTCAAATGTCCTATTGAAGTCGGCTGGTGTTTCATGTTAAACTTCATGAAAACAAGATTTCTCTGAGGGCAAGAGGCTGATAGAAAGCATTCTCTCTATGCTACATGTCACTGTGAAAGTTCCAGATGTTAAGCTGAAGTAGCCAATGTAACTCAGTAAGTGAAAAGGAGATGGGTAATGTTTTCTGACAAGGCCAGGTAACAAACAGTTGTAGTTTCCATTTAAACATAGCTTTCCCTCGGGTGTCAATCAGTCAAATTAGTGTGTTTGACAATAGCATGTGTTTTCCTGAGGAACAGAGTATAAAAGCTAAGGAGGAACTACCCCAAAGCCACCACTACATGTAGCTGTTTTCTGTAGGAGTCAGCACTGGGGTTGAGGATGGTTTTCTGAAATCTTATATGACCTGCTTAAAATGCCAACGTATGAAAAGATGGTATAGGTAACTTGCATTACTTCAGGATTAAGCTGAACCGGATCAAGCTGAATTGATGCTTTCATAGAGGAAGAATTGTACTGAAAAGATCTAGTCTTGGGTTTGTTTCTTAATTTTTTTTCTATTTAGAATTGCCAATAAATGTACCTGTTCCCTTAGAATTTACTATTTCAACTGACATTTAAACAACCAATTGCTGTACGGTGTTTTCTAATGATGCTAATGATCAGCTGATCTACATGATTCCTTGGAAATAAGAATTCAGACAATTCTTATACATTTGCGTATTTATACAATTGTATAAGTAACAATTAAGAATGTACCTACTATTTTTGTTTTCAGACCTGGTGTAGTTGTATGGTAAATCTTCTGGGAGTATTTGGCAGCATGAACTGTGTGAAAGAAGCAGTGAAATAGAATGGAATATAGATGAATGAGACTGTAGAACTTTGACACTTAAACCCAGCAGCTAGTTTTTGCCTCATAATGAGGCTCAATGTTTTGTGTTTCACTCAATGTCACTTGTAGTTAGTTGCTTTTAGGTCAAATAGCTCATACACCATATACAATAAGAAAGCATAAAAGTACTTTTATGCCTTCGCATTCTTTTTGCTTGTTAAGTGTCTGTGATAAATGAGATGGAATACCGGAGCAAAAGAAGAAATAGTTAAGCCCCAAAATTTCATTAAAGTAATTGTGGTTTGGAAGTGCATTAGGTACTACACAGAATATTTCTGTCTCTTTCTGATAAAGATCAACTATTTATGTTTCATTGACCAGAAAAAGCTTTTTAGAGGAAAGGAAAGAAAAATATGACAAAGAAATGAAAATATACTTCTAAACCCCACAGCTTCTAAGGCATCCCAGTGACAATCTTGGTATAAAAGCCTGACTGAACAGGCTTTCAAGTATGGGTAATTTTTTACTTATGGAAGTGTTTTTATAAAGTGCTTAAGGTTCATGCAACAATATTTGCTGACTTGGCTGAAATATTACAGGTTAACTTTCGTGATCATGATTTTCTATATACAGTATAGTAATAAATATAAATTAAGCTTTAAAATGTTATGATAAAGTAGAAAATTGTGCAATGGCAACTTCCTTAACTCATCAATTGAAGGCACTTGGGATAAAGACCAAGAGCAGTTTCACAGAGAAAGGCAACTTGCGCAGAAAAAGAGTATTTCTAGCCCAAAACTCCATGAAAAAAATGAAATTTTTGCATTATCCAGGCTGGAATTCCTGGAATATCCTGAAATTAAAATCCTGTCATGTTCTAGAAAAACATGTAAAACATGACAAGGCCACGGGAACAACCTCTATTTGTCTCTTAACTGAATCTATTACTGTATCTGAGGTTTGTGATAATAATGCCTCTTGTATCTTGCTGCACAAGGCTTGTAACACATTCAGGACTTGTCAGAGTTTGTACTTACTCTTTATAATGCAACACGTTTCATCAAGCTGTTTTGTGTTTCAAGACGTTCAAGCCCTGCAAGAACCTCACGCTAGATAGCTCCATCTGTTGCTGTTACTCATCTAAACAGGACAGAAATTTTTTGCCTGCATGTTGCTGGAATTGCATCACAGAGCCTGTTTTGAGCCAAAAGGATTAGTGCAGAGGCACAATTTTCAGCACGTATTTTCACACTGAAGCTAAACATGAATAATGTATGGCCCACAGGGCTGTTAAATAAGCTTAGGTAGCATTTTCATTTTTCATACATGATTTTATTTAGTGATGGGGGAACTATAAGCTGGTTTACGCTACAGGTCTAGGTTGTCCTATTTCCTTTTGTTTGCCCTCATTTCACTGAGAGAAGAACTTGTGAGGTAACATGAAGCAAAATTATAGTGAAAAAATCAGGGTTTCTAATTTTGTTTTTGAAATACTGGTTGTCTGATAAAAACCTTTCAAGCTATTTGCGCATCACCTGCTGATTTGAATTTCATAATATGTTATTGCCATTTCCCCCATGAAATAGCACTCTGAGCAGTCAGAAGAAGGCACAAGTTTCTCTGTTCTGAATAGTCCATGGGCAAGTTTCTTCCAATCCTTTCATGTAGTGTTGGTGTAGACATTCGAAGATACAAATTTTAGTATTTTCTATTTTTTTTACTATTGATGTGGAGTTAAGTCGGGCTTGAACATTCTTGCTCCTTGCTCTTGTGTAGTATGAAAAATGTTTAATGAAAACTACAGTTATGAGGCAATCTAAAATAAAAAGGAGACTGATAACCTTTGGACAAAGGTGGGTAATTGTATCTACTGACTATTCTGCAGTCAGTACAAATGCATCATGTACTCTATCTAAATACTATAGGAACCTGAGGCTGCTACACTGAGGATAGTGAGACTCAATACAGAACTGTGAGGAAGACTTCCTCGTAGTAGTTTTTTCTCATATTTTCCTGAACTCTTAAAAAATAGGCTTAATGTAAATACATATAAATATGTTATATACAGGTATGTATGTCTACACTTAATAAATATCCCCTTTCAAATTGAGGAGATAGACATATTTCTTTTGCAAACAGGGAAAAAAAGCAGAACTCCCTGTAAAAGATGTTTTGTGCTGCTGTTTTCAGCAGTACATCTAGGGACACTCTGAAGATAATTTTTATGCATGATCTTTTGAAAAGTGAACGAATAATGTGTCATAGATCTGTGCAACAAAACAAGAAGAGACAACTTTGTGTAATTCAGCGCCAAAAAATGATTGGAAGATGTGGTCAGAACAGTTTTATGGCTTTTAGGCCATAGCGCTTCTTTCAATTCATTCTATTCCAACAACTCAGTGCAAGTGCTGTCCATGCCCTGGATGGCTTTATTCAATTAAAGCTGCTTCCCAAGGTCTTGTGTCCCTGTGGTGGAATCACGCAGTACAGACATGTGCACCCGCTGAACTCAAGCTGTATTTGCTGCCAGCTCAGCAGCTTAAGGTCACTTAAGTACTTGCTAAGAGGAAGAAATCACTCCAAAGAATTATCTGCTGGCCTGGCTCCTTCAGACAGGAAAACTACTAGCTTTCTCAACACCCACACTCCTGCCAGTTCTTTTCTATGCATTGCTTTATCTTGTATTTACAAGTTGCTTCCTGCTGGGTGCAAGCTACAACTTATATCTGCATTCTGCCAGCAGATCTTTAGGAGGCAAGATGCTAGGTCTGAGTGTCCCACCTCACCTCTGTGAGCACTGGTGATCAATAAAGCATATGACATAATATGTGCTTGTCACAAAACAAGACCGCGTGCAAAACCACTTCCCATTTAATTTGCAGTTCCCCGAATGTATAGGTCTGGCTTCCTGTATAACCCCAAAAGACGTGAGCTAAGATGATCAGATAAAATTAGATAAAAAAGCTGGAGGAGAATGTGTTGGTAAAATTGCTATAGTTACCTTCTTTTAGGAAGTTATCACAGTTTGCTATAAGTTGATTAAATCTTGGCCTAAAGCAACTTCAACCCTAAATGAAATAATCCACCCAAGACTCTGACAAATCTAGAATTCACACAGTCTGCAAGTTCTTATTCTCCTAAGTGGTCCTATCTGGCCAGTGATAAAAATCCACAGTCTGATACTCAGTAGTTCCTAAATAACTAAATTTTGCCATGTGCAAATTCAGAGCAGAGCTAGGTAAGAACAATTGCATGGCTGTAGGTCTTAGGTCAGTGAAAACCAGAATGACCCACTGTCTTGTTGACTGAGTAACTGCGTGATACTCAAGCTCTGTCTCTTGCAGACTTGGTGATAGAAAAGCAGATTTGCACTGGATCATCAAAAAGCTTTCCTGACCGAGGGTCAAACTTTAACTCTCTTCCACTTCCTGCTGAGATGCTGAGCTCTTCAAAACTAAAAAACTAAAAAAGGCTGCCAACGTAAAAACCCCAAATACATACTCACGCTTTTCTGTCAATGTTCTCAGAAATGGCTGAACTGTTTGTGGTCATACATAGCATAAACTGCTGCCTTAAGGAAAAGCCAGGTGGAGTAACTGGAAAAAACCACCCAACTCTTTGAAATGGAAATGCTCAGATGGTGTGATTTCTGCTTTATCCCATACTTTTATATACTCTTCCAGGTAACAACAATAATAGTGTCTGCCCAGCTTCAGGGAGGGAGAGCTGAAACTGTGCAGACTACCCATGGGGTCAGCAGACTTAAGGCTGGATGAAACGAAGATTAGTAGTCAGAGCTGAGTATCATCTGCAATGGTTAACCCAAATGCTAACTATGAGCAAGGGCTTGGCTGTGGCTTCAGGTCCAAATTGCTGCAAGGAGAGGAGAGATCTGTGTGTTGATCTGCTGAAAGACTGTTTTGCTTCTGTCCTGTGGTAGGATGACTCTCTCTTTCCAGCCTGTGATGTTTTAGTCTTTCTATTTAGGTGAAAAGCCTCAGAAAGTGTATGTTTTCTTTAACGTCTCTTCGTGTCTTCAGTCTGAGAGGATGTAGTTATTATTTATATACACCAGCCCTTTGTTCTTGTTTAGGCTGCTGTAATTTGTCTGAAATTACTCATTAGGTCCCTGAAACTGGAGCAGGCTCTGTGGCGTGGTATCAGTGCTCCAGCACGTCCTCAGCTGCAGTTCAGTCTGGTGTAGTTTCCAAAAACTTGAGGCTTCCTGAAGGAAAAGAGGTTGTGATAGGAAAGATGCCGTAATCTTGATTGTGCCTATCATGACCTAGACTCCAAGACCAGCACCTCAAATTATTAAAGTCTACTTCTCCCCTGAGATCCTTGACAGTGGAGTAATGAAATGTGAGCAGTTATCATCTTGCACAATGTTGAACTCGTAACACAGCTTTGTTACAGCATGTGGTGGGTGCTTTGGGAATCTGCCTTTCGGATGCCAGGCGGGCATTGGTGGTAGGGTGCTAATACCAAAACCATGTTATAGACTTCCTGGTGGAGTTCTGCAAGGCAGGTTAAGCTTCTTAAACTGTGCACTATTTGAAATCAAAATGCAATTGCTAATGTTGTGGGTGTTGCATGGAATGGCTCAGCGGGGTAGTAAAAGGGGGGCAGGCAGAGCAGGCAACCTGATTCATCTGGGCTGCTAGTCGCTTGAAGAAGCTCCTCCTAAGCTGAGCTGGGTGCATTTGGGATTGCTGGATATTCTAACTATGCTATGATTCTATATTCCTGCAGGAGGGGAAACTGCCTCTCATGTGGGCTCAGTAAAATGTGAGGAGTCACAACATCATGAAGCACCTTAACCTGAGCATTTTGTGGCTGACAGGAGAGGAATTAGGGATATAGGGGTGACGGTGTCTCTCTCTGGATATTTGCTGGGCCAGTGCTAGGCAGCTTCACATTCATTTCCATAAAGAATGGGAGAATTGGGAAGAAAGGACACAAACTTTATGTTGGGGCCTGGCAAAAGTGCTTTAAAGTGGGAGATTAAAAATACTTGACTTGTCTGGTGTAATAACAAGATCCCCTTGTTGTAATTGAGTTAAGGGTTATAACTGCCTCCATCAGCAGGAAATAGTAAGCTTCTTTAACCAGCAAGACAAAAGCTTTACAGAAACTAATCACATAATGTTAAACACTTGAGAAAAAAATCACCTTTGAGAAATAAAGTTGTATCTTTCAAAATGATGGTGGTGATAAATCTTTGGTGTTCAGTGTTAAAAGGAGACATAACTTTTCCATATATTTATATTGCCTGGAGCATCACATCTGAATTGGTCTGTTTCTGCTGCAGTTCCACAGAGACTGCAGGAGCCCTGTTACCTTCAAAGTTTTATTAATGATTTAGGAAGAAATGCCAATATTCAGATAAAAATCTGTGTTGCCACAAAGGCTGTTGAAGTGACTGTTCCTGGCGCAGTCAGTCTGAGGAGCTTAAATGCTTGAAGGTTTTTTTCAAGTGGCATTCATTGAACACACTACAGGACCAAGCAAAATTCCCTGCCTTGTTTTACACAGGATGCTGACTGAATGACCTAAAGGAACTGATTTGCTTTAAAATACAATTAGTCATATTGCTTGTGTGAGTGAAATAAGCAGCAGCAGACACACCTGTGGGTATCAGTATAATTTATTTTAAATCACTTAAAGCAGCCAAAGAATGGGATTCAGGAGCATTTAAGTTTAGTTGCATAATTTTCCTTGAGTTGTCAGTGGGAAGAAGAGGATGCCTCCAGAGGCACTGCAAAGCACCTAGGTGTGCTGGCTGGAAATACAGTATTCATCATCTTCAGAGGTTACTTGAAGCCAAGGAATACCCTTATAGAGCATATTACATTTTAAACTACCAACATAATACTATTTTAATGTTTATAGTGGGTTTGGCAGCGCTATGCAACTTTCTCATTGTGTAATAAATGATGGGAATCTCTGTTTTGATTTTCTCAAAGTTTTAAGTGACTATCGTAAGTTACAAAATATTAAGTGATTGTGTCCCATGAAATTACGGATTTGAGCCAAGTGTAGAGCACAAATCTTGATTTCTTTATTTTTTAATGCAATAACAGAATGTGATCTGAAGCAGTATCTAAATACAGTCTCTGCTGGGATGTCAGCATTAGTGTAAACCTCTCTTCAAAAGGGCAAATCCGTGGAAAACGAGGACAGCATGAACATGCATTAGCAAACCAAACTAGGAAAAATGCATAAGTTTCAGGGTGTAACTTTTCTTTCTAATCCCTTGCAGCATTTCATTCTGTTAAAAATGAGATATGTAAAGAATCATCTTGTGCTCTAGAACATAAGATTTTTATGCCTTTCCTTGCGTAACAGCCTCTTAGTGGTAATGACTCATGAAGTTATTCAGCTGTTCATAAAAGACCAACTTTTCTTTGACTTCATGACCTCCCTTACAAACAAATTCCACAAGATGATTCCAGCATATGTCCATAAAGTAGTTGCATCAGAATTTATTGCCTTGTAATTCGGCAATAATCTCCTTGTTCTTCTAGTGAGCAAAAAATAAAGATGAAGAAGATGGATCGGTTTTTGCATTCTTTTATTGCATAGATCTTATTTAAAGCCTAAGAGCCAGGTCTTTTTTTTATGTAGCTCTAATCTCATGGACAAGAAAATTCTGCTTGGTTTGCTACCTTAAAGCTTTTGAATATGAGCTTTGTTCCAAAACGTGAATCAACATCCTTCCATACAATCTATTTTTGTCTTTTGATCTTTCTTTTATACTTTCATGGAAGAAGTGTGATATTTCCAAAGCCTTTCAGGGAGCAGCAATATATACAATGTTAGAAGCAATGGAGCATATAAACTGCCTGGCTTCAAGTTAGAGCATGAGTTAGCAGTGGGGGTGCTCCCTTGAAGGGCAGGAGGCATGGTTCTGTCTCCAGCTCTTCCACTGACTTGTCTCACTGCTGCCAAGTCCTTCCATCTCTGTATCTTTGTTTTTTCTCTCTGTTCTGTATTTTTAGGTTAGATTTCAAATTATTTTCAGATGGGGGATTATCTCTCTCTGTGGAATGTCTAGCACAACAGAGCTTCAATGCTGACTGCAGTCTCTAGGCACACCTTAACATAAATAAGAGGGAGGGAGAGAGTTCCATTCTTCCAAGGTCCTCTGTTTTTGCTGTCTGCAGCCCAAACACACAATGCAAAATCAGTTTTTGATTGCTAATGACCCACCTCTTCCTTTCTGTGTTTGCCCAGTTGCTACTATGACATCTTTTTTCTGTGAATTGATGTTGATTTTCCAGATCCTACTGAGAAGATCTGAGTAAGCTGGTCAGGTATTTAAGGCAAAGATATGGTATGAGTAGATGTACAGCATACGGCATGTCAAACCCTATGCAGTATGGTGTTAAGATCTATACAGCAAAGTTTACAGCCATATGCGGATGACGAAATAATAACATCTACAGGCTGTAAGTCAGCACTAGCTCTTCAGTCTTTGTAGGTTGTGGTATATGTGCATATTTACTATCCCTGGAAAAATGTGGCTATTCCAGGGATGCTAAAATCCCTGTACTTTTGTGATGGAGAGTTCGTACCGTTTATTTTGTTTTATCCAGACCTGCTACTCTATAATGGTTTATTGTGGCTGCCTTTCAAATTCTGCTGCATCTGTCTAGTTTGCAAAACTCTTTGAGATATTGTTCTCTGTTCTCAGCTAATACAAGAGAAAATCTCTGGTTTATTGCTAATTATGTTTCACCAATGCAAATGATTTCTTTCTTTCAACTGGAGACCCACTTGAGCCTCCTGCTGTACTAGAAATGGGATTTTGTGAGAAAAGAATGCATATTATACACTTATTTACTGGTAGAAATGCAGTTATTATGTTATAGTGGGAAACTATCCTCCATACATAGGACTTTGGTCTTTCTGGTCTACCCTATGAGGTGCAGTGCTGCTTGGAGTTGCCACGGCAGTTGACACTTGCTCTATGGTCCCTTCTCCACAACCATCACTGTGAGCCCCAGAGCTCCGCTGCCTTCTCTCTTGCTTGTACTGTGGGACTGACTTTGAGACAATCTTCTTCATGGCCTTTCACCTGTCACAAAACACACAATGGTGTGTTCATATTTTGTAGATGAATTCTATTTACCATAAACCTCTTCTGTTTCTCAGGACCAATGTCCTTCTGCAGAGTCCAACCAAATAAACAGACTTTGTCTAAAAGACAAAGCAGGAGGAAATGGATCCTGTGACACAACCGCGTAACAAAACCAGGGGAACAGTCATCCTTAACCTTTCTTTAGTTTATTTATCCTTTATTTAGTTACTAGAGTTTAACAAGGGAGAGATTTTGCTGGAATATGAAAGCAACTGAGCTCTGCTGTATTTGTAATTGTAATTGTATTTGTATTTGTGCTGGCTTTGAGCTTAGTGGAAGATTCGGTCCACCCTGAATAGCAGTCTTCCCCAGTTTCAACTCTCCTGCTTACTCCACAGAAATAAACTGGAGAGCCATGAACTGTTTATCCTGAGCTCTTTGAAAGTGAATCACTCCAGGACAGCCTCTCCCAGGCTAGACTAGGAAAGCTTATTATCACTGATTTACAAGCCTTTAGAGATCAAAATGAGCCAAACCAACATTTCCTTCCTTCTTCTTTAAAACCACAACAGAGAATCTGTGTGCTTTTGGACCTGAAAATTCTTTCCATGGTAATTTTATTCTTTCTCACTTCTACTGACAAAAAATTTATTAATTTCTCTGTTGTTTCAAAACAGCTTGCAATTAATGAATTTGAGGTTCTTTTTAAGCATTAATTCTTTCATGTACAGCATCCACACTGACTTCAGTTGAGCTCTGGCAGTAACAGACCTAACTTTTGGGCTGTTCTGTGCATGCTGAAGACGAAAGCTTCATGTCTAAAGGGGATTGAGCCACCAGCAGGCTCCATGGGCCACTTCAACGGCCTTGCACTGGCAAGCATCATATTCCTTCTATTTTTAGAGCAAGTTCATTTTCTTCTTATCATGTTTAGGTGTTCACCTACAGAAAATAATCTGATGTTTCAGAGCTTAGTTTATTAATAGAAAGATTGGGAAGTGCACAGAAGCAGGTTGCTGGGTTTATAGGATTGCTGGGCTGTAATACTTGAAAAATAGATTATGTCTACCACAGCACTGGAATCTCACACCAGGGTTCCTAGATACATGTAGTATGACAGATGCCAGCGCTGTCCAACAGCATGGCAGGTGTGGGGGCTCGATGCAGAACTCTGCTGCTTGCTGCTTGATTCTCATGGTGTATGTCCTGGTGCACACAGGATTCTCAGCAGTAGCTCTGGCTCTTTGTGAAACTTGCTTTGTTTTTTTTGACCTAAAAGTCTTCTACTGTTAAACCATAAGCATTACTGATGACACAATCACAGTGTAAAGAAGGGTTAATCAGCCAGTGACTCTCTGAACTCTAGGGCTCTGTCCTGGGTTCAGCAGTAGCAGTCATTTTTTCTTCTTCTTAGTAGCTGGTGCAGCGCTGTGTTTTTGACTTTCGGCCTGGGAACGGTACTGATAACAGCGATGTTTATAGTTACTGCTCAGAATATTTAGTCTGAC
>JAVHNF010056411.1:12018-22214 GCA_034783455.1 Micropsitta finschii
CAGGGGCTTGGAGCAAGCTGCTCCAGTGGAAGGGGTCCCTGCCTGTGGCAGGGGTTGGAGCTGGATGGGCTTTAAGGCCCATTGCAACCCAAACCAGGCTGGGATTCAATGATTCTAATTCAGAGCATACCTTTGTCAGCATGAACCATTGCTATGTTTGCTGAGCTCACCCTGTCTCACATATATTTGGGGGAGGCAGAAGTGGTGACCCTGCAAGTTGGCTCTACCTGCTGCAATGCTGGATATTAAGAAGTGAACCAGTGGCAGACGTCCCATGAGCTATTTTAAATAGCTCCTGCAGGAAGCTTCACTTGAGAGAAAACCAAAAAGGCAAGAATCTTTATGGCAGCCTGAATGAACAGCATCACCCCTACCTGCCAAGAAGCCATCATATTAAACCTGTCAAGAGTTAGGAGCCTGCAGAACAGGCCTTCCACCTGCTGGAAAGAAAGTAGACAGGAAAGACAAATCTAATGCCAATCTGATAGTTGCTGCTGGCAAGGAAACAGATGCCAAAGCCCTTCTTCTGGGTTTAGGAAGCTGTAGGAATCACATGCCTTCTCCTGGCATAGGTTGGGTGAGACCAGTGGTACCTGATTTCGAATAAAGCAAATGCCTGGAAGTTTCAGGATCAGAGAGGGATGTCAAGGATGCAATACTTGGATGGACTACCAGAGTTTAGTCCTCTTCTTGGTCTGGGTTATTTTTGGATGGGGTATTAATCTAGTTTAAGCTCTTCCGTCTTCTCCTACAGCAGCTCAAGTGGTTTATAGACCATGAGCACACTAGGGTGAAAAGAGTTTTCAACCAAGAGGTTTCTCTTTACAGCCAGCACAGAACAAAGGGCACAGTTAAAGGAGGGAGGGCAGGCTGTTTAACTGGAAAGCTCAAGTTCTGAACGCCCAAACAGAAGAGCAAAACCAAACCAAACCTCTTTCTCAGTGGATTACCTTCAAACCACCAGGCTGTAAGGGTTTGCTGCCCGAAGAACTGTCCATTGATCGGAAATACTGCAGCCAACTTTATAGAAGTAGTAAAACTGCCTTTGGATCTCCACAACTCCACCAGCTGAGGAAGCAGAGCAGTGACCGCACGTCCAAATAGCTGCATTGATCTTGGTCTGTCGAGCAGAAGGTAAAACCTGACAGCAAAGAGTCATTACACAGCAGGTCATGGACAGCACCATTGAGTAAAGCACAGCAAAACACACAGTCCAGCGAGTCCGCTGCCTAGAAAAGCACAAACCCACACACCAAGGCTCACGATCCTTTCTATTCAGTAAAGCCTGGTGGGGTTACACCACTCCAGCAGCCACCTTGCAGGACAAAGGGGTTACGTGGAACCAAGGCTGATATTCAAAGCTCACAAACCTCACTCCACTTACAATTCTCCCTGTAAACCTATTTCTGTGCTTGGGCAACCCAACAGCTCCAGATCCCATAAATACAGAGATCCCCAAATACTGGAAAGGTCAGGATTGAGGGGGTTTGATTTATCTGAATTAATCTGTCCTTTCCCCAGCATCATGATGGCAGCCCCACCACTGAGCATAGTGAAGGGTTCCAGTATTCCCCTCTACACAAGCAAGTCCAGCCTACCCATGGGCTTGGTAACATCCAAGGCCAGGTTGGATACAGGGGCTTGGAGCAACCTGCTCTACTGGAAGGTGTCCCTGCCCATGGCAGGGGGTTGGAACTGGATGATTCCAACCCAAACCAGGCTGGGATTCGATGATCCTTGCAGAATGTACTCAGACTCTACAGTTCATGGCTTCATGACAAAGCTGATGGTGCTGCATCAATGCTGAGTAGATCAGATACAAACACTGGAATGATGAAGCCCGGCCCATGGATTCCCTGACAAAGCCTGTGCTGCTGGGGTTCAAAGGAGGATTAACGGTGCCCCACTGAACCCCCCCCACATGAGAACACTCAGGAGAACTGGTGCCACCAGTTGTACCACCTTCAAGCTGAGTCTCTCCATCAATGCTGGCTGACAGGAAGACAAGGAAAGGCTTTCACAGCCATAAGGACACACTGCACCACTGCCTAGGAAAGCTAAATAACCAAAGAAGCAGCTTAGCATTACTTTGTGAAGAGACTTAGCTTCAGAACTACTGAATACAGATGTATTAAGTACTGAATATTCCTAATTCTGGTCTTGATATACAGGATATTTGTCCGTTCAGCAGACAGGAGTGTGGGTAGGATGCCAGGGAACCCATAACCCATGGAGCAAGGTGAAGGCAGAGCATGCCCTTGCTAGAAGGTTCACAACCTGCAATGACAGCTTCCAAGGTATTGATTGTATTGCTGGGTCAGGTCTAGTCCTGAAAGGGCTTTCACAAAGTGCTTCTCTGGGTTTTAGCATTAAAATAGAAGCTTGAATCATGCTTGAAGACCAAACTGTTACAGTCAGCACACGCTGCTTTTGGTTCCAAGTAGATATTAAGTCATCTCGATTGCCTTCCATTTGAACCAGATCACAGGGAGACAGGAGGATCTCAGAAAAGCCCCCTTAGTATTTCTGTGCATGCAATTCCATGTTCAATAGGTGCAAAGTTTAATATTAGCTTCACCCTTTGGAAAGACTAAAACCTTGCTTCAACATTGCAGCACATCAGTCTTACCAAGCATCAAGTGTGAGAGTAGCTCCCAGGGGAATCACCGGGAGATGCTGGGTATTCCAAAGCAGACAAGGGCACTGCAGGTAAAGCAGCTGATTTCCCCTGTAACTGATGAACAACACTATTTTGATCTTGGTAACAGAAACTGAACCTTTGTAAGATCTGCTGATAGACTAAAATTAGGCTTCTAAAAGGAAGACTGAATTTCATGCCCCATTTCTCAGTATCAAAGATGCTAACGGAGATTCACTTGTATGTTCTCTTCATGCAAGGGTGTCACTGGAGCCATGGCCCCTGCCCCAGCCAGCCTCCAGCTTTCAAACACAAGGGAAAGGAGAAGGAAAACAAGCACCTCAAATATACTAAATAAGAGGTAGAGATACAGAAGACAACAGCAACACACTGCACAAAGGGCCACAGAGTCTCCACTCGGCCAGAGCGACACAAGGGATAACATCTAAAGAGGATGCTGCAGTTTTACTCTGCAGAGTACAGTTTACAACTGCAGAGGGTTAAACTCATCCTACCTCAGCACTTGTGCAACACTGCCAGTTAGTAAGATCAATTATTTGAGACTTAACCCCACTGAGCATATCTTTGAAGTTCCTAAATGCAAATTCATGCAAAGCAGACAACAGCCGTATTAAAAGTACTGTAAAATCCAGGCAGTGTTTTAGTGCCTGGTGTTTACCTATGAAAATGATCATTCTCACTGAAGACAGGCTGAGAGCTGGGCTGGGTCAGCCTGGACAAGAGAAGGCTCCTTAAGGAGCCTTGCACAGCTGACAACCTTCTGAGAGTAAGTAGATTTTCTGCCCCTGCTCTTGAACCTCTTGCAGCAGCAGTGGGTGACTGAAACGTTCCTTCACCATCAGTTCTGTCCTAACAGATCTGACCACAGCAGAGGCACGCAACCAAGCCTCAGCAGTGCGAGAGCCTGGCATGAAGACAACAAGCTAAATACCCTGAAGGACATGCTGAGAATATCCACCTTGGTACAGTCCAGTAACTAACGTGATGTGAGGAAGTAGATATAAGATACAGCTCAAATTCAGGTTGACCAAAAGTGAGTACCAAAAATGTAGTAACTGTATAGAAAAAGGCTCTTCTCCTTTCCAAGTGAGATGCAGGGTCCCAAGGACCATCTCAAACAGCATCATCTGCCTTTTAAAGTGCAACCTGTTTGATATCCTTTTCCTACCCTGTACCTCATTCCAAATAAGCCAGAGTTCTCCACGTCTCATCAGCAGTACCTGCTTCTCATCTTTGCACTGCAGGATACATCACAGGCTAAAAAACTTACTTTAGAAAGAGGCTTTTAAAGAATTCCAAAGTGCAAAGAACTGCATTTAAAGCAAAAGTAGAAATGAGAGGAGCATACTTAGCAGGGACACTGACCTAGGAGGAACTAACTTGAACCCCAAGCTGAAGCACAAAACACTTCTTCTCTTTTGAGAGTACAATAAAAACCTTGTACAGAAAGTCTCAACTATTTGATGCTCCAAAGAGTGAAAACTTCACAGGTCTCATGGTAACAGCCTTAAAACTTCCACAGTCCTCCAAATGATATGACTGTTCTTCGAGGAAATCCAGGCCAGGTTCCGCTTACATGATTTCGTGATATACAAGAAGCAGAATGCAAGTGGAATAGGTATTCTGCTGTAGGCTGAGGAAAGAAAAGCATACAGAGATGTGCCCCATGCACATCTACAAGGGTTTTCAGCTATTCTAACCAAGCTTCTTACTGCCAAGACCTTGTTGCTGAGTGTCCTCAACCAAACCCCAAACGTGGGGGACCAGACTGCTCAGGACAATAGCTTCAAGGCATAGCAGTGGCTCTTGCTAGTGGGCTCCTAGTCCTCATGCTGAACGCTCAACCTACTGCTGTAAAGAACAGGCATCAGCATTGCTTCTAAGGAGCTCCTCTTATGTCTGCTGGACCTGCCAAGGAGTTGAATCTTACTCCAAGACCTGAGCTCCCCACGAAGCACACACACGGCAGTGTGAGAGGAAGAACAGGTTTGGAGAAATCTTTGTCTTTCCATCAAAAAATTAATGTAAAGACAGCCTCAGAAATCATGAGGTTCTACCTATATTCACTACTAGCAGTATTTTACTAAGAGCCTGAATGCCCAGCATAGAATAACCCAGCCATAACGAAGCAGAGCAGCAGACAGGTAGAAGAAGCAAGGCTACACCGTCCAGATGTTCTTCCAGAGGACAGCCACCAGGTATCAGTTGTGCCCCAGCCTTGCTAAAGGAGGTCTGGAAAGGACTCCTCTAGCCCTTATGTTTCTTTAAAGCACGCTCTTGCCCCCAGATTACTTACAGAAGCAGCATCATGAGTGCCGGAAAGTAGGTCAGTGTCATTTAAAGCCGCTTTGAAATGCATCTGCACAGAAACTTCTTCATCTTTCAAAGGAGAAGGCATAAAATATTTATTGCCTGGTGCAAACTCTTGGAGACACTCCCAAGGCAAGCTCTGAAATGGCTTTGCATGCCTCATTGATCCACGGGCCTGGGAAAGGAGAGGGGCTCCTTGCACTCAGCAGATAAAGCACCACCACCACCACACACAAGTACTCATGAGCCCAGCAAATCACAGCACGTGAGATGCTCGGCTTCCCATGGTGTGGGAGCAGGGAGCGTTCTGCTTCCTCTGGTATCTCCTCTCAGGCTTTATGATGCTGCTGCAGAGTCGTTCGTATCCGAAAGGCAGCTCATTCTTCGGCTTCAATATTCCTAATTATCAAACATTCAGCACTTCCAAATGGAAATGAAATGTGCAGCTCCGCGCTTGCGGAAGAAAGAACAGAGCATTTGCATTCCCACTGGCTAATCCCTGCAAGATAACATTTCACAAACAAAATGCTTCATTGAACATGGAGATTTGCAGCTTTTACAAAGGAAAGTGAACTTGAAACAAATACAAATCAGTTGAGTGATTAACTTCAAGTGTTTGGGCTTTTTTAAGCTAATCTTTATGTAGAACTAGTATTAGCAGAACAATCTTTCCTGATTAAAGAACCAACTGATAGTGAAACTCAAGGCATTGAAAGTAAAAGGAGGGTGGGGGGGAAGTTCAAGGCGACCACAAGAAATCATTTAAGGTCAGTGGGGGAACACACACATACCAGTGCTGACTGGGTCGTGAGTAACACAAGCAGCATCAGCACCACAGGTTACCTAAGGTAAGCGCAAACTGTGGGCAATGGAATAGGTTAAGAAGTGAAACTTAAACATGCTTTCCCCTGAGCTTTGCCATAATCCTCCATGTTATCTTAATTAGCCTCATTTTCTTAATTATGCTTTGCAGCAACTTGATCTTTTATAGCATGACTTCAGTGTAGCTCCCCCCCCCAACTTTGTTCCAGTGCTGTTAGAAGCAGCGACTCCTTTGCCAAAAGCCAAAGGGTGCATCATGCCTCTGAGCTTTGTCTTGACTACGTCTTGTGCAGCTGCATGGGAAAGCCCATCCTCCTGCCTCCCAGCCTTCATCCTGCCCAGCAGGTCATGGAGGGGATTCTGCCCCTCTTCAGTCCGGATCCAGCTCTGGGCCAACAGCACAAGAGGGATGTGGAGCTGTTGGAGCGAGGACAGAGGAGGCCATGGTGATGCTCAAGGGCTGGAGCAGCTCTGCTCTGGAGCCAGGCTGAGAGAGCTGGGCTGGGGCAGCCTGGAGAAGAGAAGGCTCCTGAAGGGGAAACCTGAGAGCATCTCTATAGGTCTACATCTTACATCTACGGCTCAAGACAGATTGATTTACCTATTGGAAATTACTGAGGAGTAACTTCTCCCACCTGGGTATTCTTACTTTTACCAAAGTTATGTCTTACTCTCTGAGAAAATATAGTCCAAATAGAACAGAAGAAGTGGCAGTGATGGGGGCAGAATGAGGGGGCAAACTCCTCTCAGGTAACTTAGTCTTCTCCATCCATATCGCTTTGCTCAGTGAGAAGCCTTCAGGACCCACCATTTCTCACCACTGAGTTTTGCAGATGAGAAGGCAGAAAAAACGGGAAAAGAAATTAAAAGCAAACCACTTCCATTCGTCTCTGCTGCAGCAGTTTGATAGCACTGCTCCTAAAACAGCCCATGAGATTAGAGGAGAAAGCTTGTACCCACTGAAGCAAGGCTTAACAGGCTCAAGTTAAGCCAGGGCCTTCTCTTAAACCATGGCCATCAGTAGCAGGAATTACCTGTAGCCATGTAATCAAAAGAGCTATCAGAACTGACAGGAGAAGTTCAGATGCCATCTTTGGCAAGGCTTGGGAACTGTTTCTACCTATTACTACACAACAGACTCTATAAAGGAGAACCAAGCAGCCACAGTACCACAATACACTGGGTACACGACCATTACACACTAGAGTTTCAACTCAAAGCTTACAACTACAGGCAAAGGAAGAACCCAACATATAGGAACGGCACAGGGAGAGTTTCTCAACAGCATTTGATGAGATTTAAGACTTTGTGGAGGTTGATGCTGTTCGAGAATATGCTCAGACAAAGCCTACCTGCAGAACACCATTCTATGGCTCTGTAACAAATAGATCAGCTTGCTCAGAACCACACCAGCCTGGCCTGGAATGTCTCAAGGGATGGGGCATTCACCACCTCTCCAGGCAACCTGTGCCAGGGTTTTACCACCCTCATTGTAAAGAATTACTTCTTCCTCACATCCAGCCTGAATCTCCCCTCTTTTAGCTTAAAACCATTGTTTTCACCCTTTAAATGATCTCCAGTGGACCAGTTGACAACAGGCCTTGAGTTTCTACCACACTCCCTTTGCGTCAATAGGAAATGTAATCTGTATTTCTAAATACAACTGCAATAGTTTCTGAACATTTGAGAGGGTTAACTATCAGAGTAGACAAGCCTTTCCCCTATTAGTAGCCTTATGTTCTACCAAGCACTCCCTCAGGAGTCACACCTGCAATTCTTACTGAGCCATCGCATCTGTCACTCCAAGGTCTTATGTGATAAGGGCCAAGAAGGTTTACAAAGAGAAGCACAGGAGAACACACAGGTCCAAAGCCATCCAGCACCTCCCTGGGTTTGGATTACACCTGCCATAGCAGCAAGAGTCACTGCAGTTCAAATGGTCCTGCATCAACAGAACAGCCCCACTAAGGACGTCCCCCTTTCCCAAGTACCTGGAGAGCTGCTCCTGAACAAGTAAAGCAGTACCAAGTCTGTTGGGGTTTGAACAGAGGTATATATTGCACCTATGCCACCCCAAGGAGATAAAAGGAGGTGGCTTTCTGAGGTCCTCACCTGTGTTTGAGGCAGTATTCAAGTAACTATCCACTTGTTTGAAGAATAGATCCTTTGAAAACACCCCATTGCAAGAAACTCTCCCAGGTGAATACCTACACATGCTCTAGTCATCCAAATCCACTTCATTTCCCAACTCCCAGCAGTACCAGAAGCAAGTTTTAAAGATGGAAATGGAAGCCAGATTTTGTTCTTTTCCATAATCCTGCTCATTTTAGAGACTTTGAAACCATTTCAGTTCATACACAAAGGTGAGGTTTTCAAGGCTGCTGCTTGTAAACTCCACTGTCCCCACCAACTGCAGTGTTTCTTGCTCAGAGCCTCAGAAACACAAATGGGCTGCTGGAAGGAACTGTGAAGCAAATTTTACCCACAAATACACAGTTCCTTAAACCTTAGGAGCTGTTTGGTGGCTTTTAACACTTCAGCCTTATTAGACTGATTAAACTCAAGTCACAAAAGTAATCTCTCCAAGGCATAGTTGAGTCCTGTCACATGCCTGGTGCTGGATTACTTTGTTTCCCCCCAGCCATCTTCTTCTACCATAAACTACAACAGTTAAAGCAGGCACAAGAGAGCGCAACGAACATTCCTCTTCCAAAGCACTACTTCACAAAGCTCTGCCTAAAGTTACCCCAAACTCACTACACACTAACATAGAAGGCAACTTCAAGCAAGAAAGCAGGTAACTGAGGTTCTCCCAGATCCTCTTGACAGATAGAAATGCAGCTCTGTAGTGATGAATCATGACTTTAAATTACAAGGCACAGCAGGGATGCTCCCCCAGACAACACTGGGATGGATCAACTGACTCTTGCTGCAACAAAACTATTCTTCCCCACTAAAAGGTCCTTTAAAAGTCAAAGAGTTTCCTTGGGTATCACTAAAGACACACCAGCAGAACCATGACCATTCGTTAGAGGTACACTAAAGACCATAAAGACTCATCAGCATGGATTCATCAAACTGACCATCTGGTTATCTCCAAAACCACCTCCAACTTTCAGTGACACGTAATGCAACAGTCAGAACCCTAAAAAAGTAGGATTTCCTTGGCACTTTGCTAACAGCATCCCAATTCTCCATTGAAAGGCCAAGTCAGAGTTTCACACAAAGCAATAGCACAAGGAGAGGGAGTGGATTATCATCAGAACCCAACAACAAGCCTCTTTGTGCAACAAACACGTGCTGTTTTGCTGCTGTTACTGCATTTCAAGTGGGATTGCCCTTACCTGGATGGCTTTGGGAGCTCATTGCTGGTGACGTCAAGTCCTTTGGAGAAGGGACTGGAGCCGGAGCAGTTTCCACGCAAGTCCCAGCAGCTCGAAAGAGCTCCAATGTTTCACCAATACATAGAAATTGGAAGTAGGGATTAAATCATGGCCACCTTATAAAATCCAGGGCACAGGGACATGCTGAGTTGGAGAGAAGTAATCCAGTGGGGTGGCAGAATATCTTCTAATGGCTTTCAAAAGGGGAACCTGCAATTAAGGAAGAAGATGCCTGCATTAGAGAATTAAGCCTTACAACCATTTAATTACACATTAGACAACGTATTTATCCCCAGCAGATTCAAACTAGGAGACTATTTCAGGCTCTCAAGGTTGCAGAGAGTAATTTTCACATAGAGAGGCAATTTTGATTAATAACCATAAAACTGCAGCCTAATATTTTAACAGCATTCAAAAGCAAGACTTAAACAATAAAACTCCAACTCCACACTCGAGCCTGAAAAACCCAAACTTGCGTGTTAATTCTCAGCCTCCACCAGCACCATATGAAGTCACTTCGGTCCAACAGCTTCCATATTTCCCAAACCATATGTATGAGTGGTAACTGTACTGCAGGCATCTGTTCCCCAAAGAAGTCGAAAGAAAAACTCCTCGGTGCCAAGAAGCAGCATTGGAGCAGGAAGGAAAAAATCCCACACAAGCAAATCCACTCCCACTCCAGCAGATTATTAAGAAGCAACTCCACATTGCCCCAAGGGAAAAAATAAACCCACCGTTCCCTAGTAGTTTTAAGCTGTATATTAGAGGGAGAAAGAAGAGGGAGTGAAAAAGACCACTGAGTAAGAAACCCTCCTCACCCCCATGGAACGAGAACAGCAGCAAGGCCAAGTCGGATGGGGTTTGGAGCAACCTGCTCTAGTGGAAGGTGTCCCCGCTCGTGGCAGGGGGTAGGAACTGGATGAGCTTTAAGGTCCCTTCCAACCCAAACCACTCTGTGATTCTATGAAGCCAAAGTGTGTCCTTTAACCAAAGTATTTATCAACCACAGGTTATTTCCTTTC
>JAVHNF010056413.1:11047-24595 GCA_034783455.1 Micropsitta finschii
CCATCACTGATCATGCTGTTACACCAAGTCACCAAGCAGCCTGTTTTATCTTCTGTATAGGTTTCTGTACAGATATGGATGGCATAGAGGACTTAAACCCCTGCAGATACTATACAGCATGGGGTGCCTAAGGAAACATTGACGGGGATTAAGGCATACCTGAATACGTTTTTCAAAATAGGTCAAGACAAGCAGACAAACTTTTACTCATTCGCAGATGCACCACCTCAGTGCTCCTCAGTGGACAATGCTAGAGACCAGACTTCAGTACTCTCATTTCTTTTAACAACTTACTGCATGAAGAGCAGCACTGACTTGAGAATAAAAACCCAACCAACCAAGCAAAACCCAACCACTTAATCATACTGAGAATTAATTAGGAAAGTATTCTGTTTCTGTGAGCAGAGAAACTGCAAGACAGAAACATCTGAGATCACAATGTAAATCAATAGCAAGACAAGAGCTCAAGATTTTCAGACCTGTGTGTTCTAACTACAATAACATCTTTGCAAGACTCCAGAGAGAAGCAGCCCCTTGTTCCTGTTAAACATTGCTAGTAAACAGGCTAGAATATTTTTCCATAAAGAGACCTGTCCCTTACCTACTTTGCACTGCTACATCTTTTAGCTTACAGAAAAGCATTGCCGTTCCATTAGTAGAATAGTAGAACAATTAGTAGAACACTCAAGTCTCTCCAGCTCACAAGAGACAGTCTAATGAGCACCAACCACTGAGATACTGTGTCTGCTTCTACTTTTTGTACCATATGGCTCAGCTCCTGCCTTTCCCTCCTCCTCTCCCGAGCTGTGAGCTGTCTCCTCTGCCACTGTCCCTGTGGTTGCACCAGGAGCTCCTGCTCCAGGAGCTGTGCCTGCAGTGCACACAGTGGTATACTGAGATTTAGAAACAGACAATACTTCTTCACTCACTAACAGCTGAGGGGGATTTGCAGTGGTGCTTCACAACGTCATGTGCTGTGCTAGAGGCTGTCACACACCTGGAAAATCAACCAAGGAACAAAATATACCTGTGCCTGCCTCCCACCAGGATCCAAGGCATTGTAACATACTGGCTTTAGGTGACCTATAGCAGAATATGAGATGAGTATCAAGTACAATCCCCTCTGGCACATCTCTGTCTTGCTGTGCTGCTGCAGTTTTTGAGAGCTGTATGCCCAACTGTGTGGCATGATATGGGCAAGTGGAGCAGACTGAGAGCAGACATGCAGCCAGGAAAGAAGCCTTCACAGGTGATAACCTACTATATGACTATCATCTGGTCACACTTAGCAGCATACTCCAAGGAAAAGGATATTCAGGCTAGAGAGCAGCTCTAGACTTCCAATTATATGTTTTTTTTTTTCCTTTTTCTTTCTTTTTTCTTTTCCTCACCTTTTTTTTTTACCTGTGCTGTTGTGCAAACAGTTGCCTTTTTGCACTGAACTTTTGCATATACACAGTTATGGTACACTAGCAAATTTCTTCAGTTAATTCTGCTCAGGTCAGGCCAGGATTAAAGGAGAGAGTGTTCAAAAGACATCTCTCCAACTCTGTGGAAAGTGCTGCAGGCAGCAGCCCTGCCTGCTCACAGCACCCCTCACTCCCACTCCATTATAAAGTAAATGCCCACACACAGCACAGGAATGGTTCTTCCCCAGAATGTTCCCATATGCTGTTTACAGGAGCAGCTGTGGCTCTCCTAAGAGTGGCCACATCTCAGTAGTGAGAAAAGGGACTCCAACTACAACCATGTTAAGCTCTT
The DNA here is from genome assembly GCA_034783455.1 of Micropsitta finschii. Lineage (NCBI taxonomy): Eukaryota > Metazoa > Chordata > Aves > Psittaciformes > Psittacidae > Micropsitta > Micropsitta finschii. The sequence goes on from JAVHNF010056413.1 coordinate 12,809, forward strand.
GGGAGAAGAGGGTGCAAGATAAAATGCTTTTCCCCAGGAAATTTGCTATAAAACACATATTTAATCTGGTCTAAATTGACTGACCCAATCTCCAGTAGCAAAGATCTAGGCTGTTTCCATTGCCACCCTTCAAATTAGGCAAGACAGTACCAATGTAAAGCAAAACCTCTACATAACAAATCCAGCTGCAAAACCACCTGAAGAGAGCAGATTTAAAAGCTTCTGACAGAGAGTTCCCAGCCTCGAGAAGCAAAATGTCAGAAGCACTTTCTGCACATGGTCCTCCCCCATGCTTCCAGGAAAACAAGCATTAATCAATGGAAAAGACCCTGGGCTGTGGTGAAATAAATATCGCCACAGATAAACATGGTGATCAATCAGAGAGAGGTAATTTCCCTCTGCTCAGTAACACTTAATTATGTTTACACTTCCCCTGTCCAGTGGCACTGGGTGTTTTGCAACATGGTGACCATGACCTTTAGCACTGAGTATATCTAACATCACAGTCACAACAAGGAGCTTCATAACGATAGCAGGATGGGTGCTTGGCTTTGCTTTCTCCTAAAGGAATAACCCCTTTCATAGATCTGTAAGAGACTCACGGCAGAGTTTTAACAGCAAAAGCCCTAAGGCAGAAATATATAGTTGCATGAATTTTAGTTTGCTAACTGGCTCTTAATATTAAGAATGCCAACCCCACTTTTTAGTAGTGCTGCCTCTTTGTATGCTTACGCAGGTCTTAAAATCTCATCTCTCTGTCAATGCATTTCAGATTACATTTCTGACTTCTGATTCATTAAAATGCTTTTTGGAGAGGGGTATCTTCTTTCTTCAGCAACATACAGACATCTAAAGGCTCCACTGTGTCTAAGGATGTCAGTGCTCCTCAGAGCATCATTAATGAGGGATGAAGAAATAGAATTAAAGAGCAGTTAAATGCTACTAACCAAGAGAATAATCAGACAGAATAAACACCAAACTCCTCCAAACCATCTTCAGTACTCCAGCAAAGAAAGCCTTTTACAGCTAAGCCAGGATCACACAGCCCCAAATGGGAATTTTGTGTTGAAGAAGGGAAGAGCTGATGTAAGCATTTAGGTCTCTGAACACACTTTTCATCCAATCCAAGGGGAAAAATAGCCTTTAGAGGCTAAGATATAACCATGAAGCATGAATCAGAATAAAATGAGCACATGTTCTATAAATGCATCAAAGAAAGGCTTCACCAGCAGCAGTATTTTCTTTTTCTATAAAATGCTTAAAAAAGTAAGTTTGGCTGCAGCAGAGCTAACCACTGCTTCAGAAAAAAACCCAAAAACCCCCAAATCCTCCACATTTCTTTTCCATTGAATAATTTTCCAGGGAGAATGTTTGAAGCCAAAAATTATGGCAAGAACTTCTGCAGTCCTATGAAAACAGTTTCTGTAAGAAGAGGTAACCACAGCACTACAAAAGTCACAACAGGATTTCTAACAGCAACCTGTATTTCCATTAAACATTCCAGGCTTTACCACAATCCTGTTTACAGCCCTGACCCTCAGCCCAGCCACAGAAAACCACATGAATCTCCCTGGCTTTAAAAATATGCCCTATGTAGAGTTTTAGGGCAAATACAAGACAAAATGTAAAATGAGGTCTTTTCTTTCAGCATGAATGTGAATGGGACAATAATACTTCATTGTTCCCTTGCTTAATGAGTTCTTCTTCTAGAAGTTGCATGCAGAACCTTTGGATAATACAATACAAATACAACTGACTCTGGAGTCAATTTACAGACTCTTGACCTACCTGATTATACTACCTAGAACAAAGGTTGGAGCTAAGATATGAGAGTGCTTGGGAAATTGAACCTATTCCAAAAAATCATAACCTGTCTTCTGTTACACACTGATATGTAATACTCATGAGCCTGCTACTGTCCCCTTCACCACAGTCTGCACAACCTTCCTCCAGAAGGGAAAAAACAACTTTTAACAATGGTTTCACCATGTAAAGGAATGGACGTGTGAACGCCAACGTTAATTTTGCATCTTGCTTCACTAACATGTTATTTCACTTCAAAGCTTTCCAGGTTGTTATGAAAGTGCTTTTCTGTTTAAATGAGTGGAACCATTTAATCAGAATGCCTCCACATTGTGCCTGAGAGGGATCCTACTGTATCATAATGAATTCTCATACTGTGGCATATATGGATTTAACATCTATTATCTGCCTTGCTGCAAACCTCCTTCCTCCTGAATTAAATGCCAGCTATTTAATTGATTTCAGTGCACCACAGTGTAAATTGCCAGGTACTGAGAGATGCAGAACTAAATGTAAAAGACTCATTCAGTGACTACGCAAACAACAAGTAAGTAGCAATGAAACTTCTGGGCAAAGCATAAAAGGAAGGTGATGGTTATCCAAAGCCAATAAAATGGAGAGAAAATTGCTAGGGCTGTAAATAGCCATCTGCCTGCTGTTTGGAGAGAAAGGCCTCACTCCTGCTCTGACAGAAGCAGTGATACTCCACAGGATTACTGGCAGATCTATAGTGCTGCCCTGTGAAATGCCTATACTAGACCAAGCTATGCAACATGGGCACATACACCCTGTGCCCAGCTGCAACAGGGAGCCCTAAATGAGGACTTAGCAAGAGAACTGATGGTGGGCTGAAGGAAGAAACTCACATTGATGCTGCTAAAATTTACTGCTGTAAAAAAACAACCAAGGCACATACTCTAAGAATTTGGTACTGGCCCTTCCTGGGAACTGGACATTACATCAAATAGAGGTATAAGATCAGAAAGTACTTGTTTAGTGTACTTGACCAGAATAGGAAAACAATGAGATATGCTTGTCTGATTTATGAGACCTTTATTTTTTTTTTCTATAACTTTAAAGAATAATACATTACAACAAGGTCTATTTGGGATTTTGGCAAAACCTCTTGTTTTCCTTATTGACAACAGCAGCTTTGCAATAATAGATACCTTAAAGAAACAATCCATTTTCATCTCAACTCTTCACATTTCTGTAAAAACAAGTGACATGATAATATGTCTGTTCAATGAAAATATGGAAATGTGTCTCCATTATCTCTTCATTCCCAAGGCTACAGGGGAAAAAAAAAATCACTCTGTCAGAGCACTTTGATTGAAAAAAAACAACCCTCAGTGTTGCCTTGCTAATGAGTCCATACTGGGATACTTCAGACTAACCTAACAGTAATAAGTGCAAGGTTTGGAGCAAGGATGCTGACAATCATGTACACCTGATGAAGGTGACTGCCTATAAGTGGGTTTGGAGATCATCATGAGAAAGTCTTTTACAGTTCCTAAAATGAAGAAGATTCTCACCATTGCTGTGCTGCTGTAGGAAGGCTGGACTGATGCCCACAGACTCTGAAACACCTCCTCCTAGCCACAGCTGAAGCCCTTAAACATAAAACAGCACAAGGAAGCATAAAGGTTGCTGTTTGGTGCCGGTCCCAGGAGAAGCTGCTGTGTTTGGAGGGGACACTGGAGAAGGAGCTGCAAATCCTGCCATAGCCAGAAAAGACGAAAAACCGAAGTGCTAAGGGCAGGTAGGACCATCTGAGGAGCACATTCACACTTTCAGGATCGTACACTATCCACACAATTAAAGATGTCTAAAGTCATGTGGTGATTCTGTGGCCTATTAATTTGTTACCAACAAATCTGCCCATGCCCTGATCTCTATCCCAACATTAATCTTCCCTACTCTGTTCATAACCTCTCAGCCACTGGAAAAGTGGAGATACTCCTTCATATTGAACGCTTACCAGCATAACCCAGCTGATGTAATAATCTTTTCTCCCCAAAGAAATTGATGCTGGATTAATAGCTACTACCCAATTCCCAGGGGAACAGGGCTGTTCAGTCAATATATCTTCAAAGGTTTTGATAAGGCATGATTTTTTTTAAAGGTATTTTTTATCTATCAGTTATAGTGACAGACCACACGCTGACTGCATTAAGCACTAGAAATGGACTGGAACTAAAACCTGCATTGCACATGCCCAAAGTACAATTTCAAGATCTGACATCCCAGCTCTGCAGTTTGGGCCCACGTCTGCAATATGTTCACATTGAAGGCTGTGATGGGCCCAACATTAACTTTCCTGAGTGCTTCTCCCACAATCATGGTCTGATGCTCCCTGTCGTGTTGCACATATTCAACCCTGTTGCTGCTGTCCCACTTTGCTTTCCACATTCACTAGATGTGCCTTCTAAAGCACCTTTCCCTCACCTCAAAAATCTCTTGTCCACAGAAGCAGCAAAAGACTCTTTTCTTTTCAGCCACAGGTATAGTCACTGCTATTTCTTGTTCCACTGCAGATTCACAAAGGCTTCTTTGCCCAAATCACTGTTGTTTCACTACTCAAACTGTGAGGAAATGAAGTCTTGCCCAAGTAAAGCCCTTAAGTGTCTGCTCAGCTGCATCAAAACCAAGCAAAGTTCCCTTGACACCTCACAAGCTCCTTCCTGGCATGGCCAGATGTGCACTAGCCCTCCTGGTACTGTAGTTCTTATGTAGCATTTGCTCAAAAAACCAGTTCCAAACCCAAGTGAACAATTTATCCAATAACTGATTAATACAAAATTTATGTATATTTTCTTGACCAGGAATTGGGAAACACGTCTTTCCCTGGCCCGTCCATTAATGTCCTAGCCAATAAACCCCATGAGATCCATCTGCCACATACATCTACCACACATCTTAATCCTCTGCAGCATGAGGAGGTGCAGGAAGCACAGGATCCAAGGCTTTTGACATTGACCCAGTATTTTCAATGGGTACTGAGCACTGATTCAGGTTGGCCCTCATCCAAGGCAGGAATACTGAAAATAAGGAAGAACAGAGTCTGTGGGTGTGCAGCTGAGCTCCCATCCTGTACCATAAACCAAACTGAATCCCCTGGCCCATAGTCATTAGCTCCAGTGTTCTTCATTACTGGAGGTAGTTCTCCTGCTACCATTACTATTATTACTAATAATGATAACAAATCCACCATCTGCAGAAAAAGGTGATGCTGGGGGGCTTTTCTTAGATGCTTGAACATAAGTATTTTGTGCTGCTAAAGAACCCAGCTTGCTTTTATGATTCATGTAAATCCCATTGTGAATGCAGAGATATTTCCTTGCCTTTTGCATGATGCTTTAAAGGCACAAACCCCACAAACAAGGGAATAAATCTCACCTAAGGAATGCAGTGCAGCAGATCTATGTTTTGCTTTAATTAGCATCCTGAGGTGATAAAGGCTTGGTGTGCGGATTGCTGTTTTGTAACACTGTGCATCCTTGCTAGACTCCTTAAGGAACCTGGCAAACACAGCACTTCCCTGCATTGCCTGTTGTTTTTCTTGGAGGCTGAGTATTTTCATTGATATGTCACTTGCATGCCCCGTCCATGCTCTGCTGCTCTTAGAGTGTGCTCAGGCATTGGGCTTTCAAAAAACAAAGGGAATCCAGCACTTAAACAGGGCTTAAAGCTCCACTTACTTGTTTACAAAACAAAGAGTTGAAAAGCAAAACCATAAGGAAGTAGTTCAGGTAACAAAAGTCAATGAAGATTTTGCTACAGGTTGTACCTGCTCCTAGAGCTATCTCTCAAGACATTACAGGATTATAAATCGCATGTGTGTCGTGGTGGTGAATTGATAAACGGCAGGAATGGTGCACTGGCACTCTGAGCCTGCAAACTTCTCTCCCTGGTGCGTAACTTGCACCCGGCAGGAAGGAACCCCCATCATCTTGGCTCTTCCGAGATGGGAATCATCTGTGTAATTCAGCAGAGTTAAGATGCCAAAAACCCCAAGGTCAGGGGTTTAGGCTCATTTTGGGCTGGGTTTTTTTACAAAGGTAGGGAGAAGCATGTCAGGGTTGCCTGAACTGGGCAGCTCACCCTAAAAGCTTGTTCTCAGCAGAGATGACAAAGCCTCAAAAGACCTCACACAGGGGAACTACTCTTGTTTGCTTGGACAATCAGAAATACCAGTTGACAGTACACAGGTAAAGCAGCCCTCTTATGAAACAATCAGACCCACTCTTTGGGGGCACACTCCCCAAACAGGTGGAAATTTATACAAGACTGGCAGTAGGTTTCCACTTTCTTTAAGTAGATCCTCGTATGAATAGGAATTCCTCTGGATTTGGCACTATCCTTGACTGTCAAAAAAACAAGTGCAAAGAAACTCAGAGGTGGGTGTTCAAATTCAATTACTAGTTACATAGCTACGTGCTTTCCAGGACTGCTCCTGTAATCTTTCCCCAATTGAATAGTTTTGTCACCTTCAGGAGGAATTACAGAAATAAGGCTTCCAGCACAGCAGGTTAAAATTGCAGCATGGAAGACTTAGCTATTAGGAAACGCTCCATACCCATAAGGACGTTAAGCAATGGTGTCAATTCCCTGGGGAGAGTGTGACTAGAGGTTTTTAACAACAGGTTAGTAAAACATCTGCTAAGGCACAGGCAGCATATCCTGCTCTGAGATAGGCAGATGAGTTCCATAAGTTCTGGAGGTGCATTTTAGACCTGTTCTTAGCCTGTTTTCCAAAGGCAGTGAGGCAATAGCTTTCCATCCCAGTTTGCCAGCCCTTAGTAATTTCTGGCCCACTGAGTGAACTTCAACCAACTTTGACAGAAGAGTAGAGATAGTAAAAATATAAAGTTCCTACGTATTTTAAGCAACTATGGATAAATAAAAGAGAACAAGGGAATTAATGTCTTCATTGATTTTGTAGCCCCATATCCTTTCAGAGAGGCAACAGCCCCAGTTCTTGCAGCTTTCACTAGCACAGGGTACACACAGATCTGCAGGAACCAAACTTTGCTGCTTCATGCTTCAATGCAGGAGAACAATATGGATGAAGTCAGAGTTGAGCTTTGGAAATCTACTTTGGCCTGCCCAGACAGCACATTTAGAAACAGCATTTGCAAATGGTCCTGTAACAGTCATACGGAAAAGACTGTCCATGGTGCCAGGGAAGGTGATGGAACAGATCACCTCGGGTGCCATCAAACAGCATGTACAGGAAAACGAGGTGATCAGGCCCAGCCAGCATGGGCTGATGAAAGGCAGGTCCTGCTTGACTAACCTGGTCATCTTCTATGACAAGGTGACCTGCTCAGTGGATGAGCAAAAAGCTGTGTACGTTGTCTACCTGGACTTTAGTAAAGCCTTTGACATTGTTTCTCACAGCATTCTCCTGGAGAAGCTGGCTGGTCATGGTGTGTGGTGCTTGCTGAGTAAAAAACTGGCTGGATGGCTGAGCCCAAAGAGTGGTCGTGAATGGAGTTAAATCCAGTTGGTCACAAGTGGTGTTCCCCAGAGCTCAGTACTGGGGCCAGTTCTGTTTAACATCTTTATCAATGATCTGGATGAGGGGATCCAGTGCACCCTCAGTAAAGTTTGCAGATGACACCAAGCTGGGTGGGAGCACTGATCTGCTGGAAGGTAGGAAAGCTCTGCAGAGGGATCTGGACAGGTTGGATAGATGGGCTGTGGCCAATGGTATGAAGTTCAACAAGGCAAAGTGACAGGTCCTTAAATTGGGTGACAACAACTCATGTAACACTACAGGCTTGGGAAAGAATGGCTGGAAAGGTGCTCTGCGGAAAACGACTACGGAGCATTCGTCAAGAACAGCTGAACATGAGCAGCTTGTGCCCAGGCAGCAAAGAAGACCAACAGTATCCGGGCCTTTATCAGCAATAGCATAGCCAGTAGGACTAAGGCAGTAATCATCCCCCCTGCAGTGGGCACTGGCGAGCCTGCACCTCAAATCCTGTGCTCAGTTCTGGGCCCCTCACTACAAGAGAGACATTGAGGTGCTGGAGCGGGGCCAGAGAAGGGCAACGGAGCTGGTGCAGGGCCTGGAGCACAAGAGTGATGGGGAAGGGCTGAGGGACCTGGGGGGTTTAATCTGGAGAAGAGAAGGCTCAGGATTCCTGTCTAGATTTGATGAAACATGAAGGACTCCATTCATCCTTGAGAGTCCTTACCATACAGGAGGAGGAACACACCAACTGCCAAGCGTCCCATTTACCTGCACACAGCTCTGCAACGTGGCAGCCCACAAGGCATTCCTGCCCAAGATCCAAGTGCAGATTACCTGCATAAACTCTGCTGACAAGATCCTCACACCAAGGTCACACAGGAAGCCGTTGTCAAAGCTTCGGGGGGAAAGCTCAGTTTCCTGGCTGCTGGTTTCCACATGGGAAGGATTTCACCACTCGACTCCCTGAGCCAAGGCTGCCACTGTGAGAGCAACTCCTTACACGCTTACAAAGAGAGCAGGAATCCAGAGCGATACAGGAGGAGGCCAAGGAACCAGTGAAATGCACCAAGTCTCCATTCCTCAGATATCGCATAGATTCTGAGGATGACTAAGAGTTTTATTCATGAAAAATCAACCCCAAATAACTCAAAAGAACATTCAGCGTGGGAGGTTCTTCTGCAAAGATTAAATAGCAATTGGGATGAAATAGTATCTTCTGCCGAGTTACCGAAGACTTCACATTTTGCTCACACTCTTACCTAACTGTTTATAGCCAGGAGCCGTACACAAGGGATAACAGCCCATTTGTTACCTCAAAATGCAGAGTTATTGCAAAAACAGGGGGTGAAGAGCAGGAAGCAAACAGAACGTTAACTTTAAGAACAAGCTGAGGGCAAAACTCTTGCTGCAGAGCTGCCCACTAGATCTGTGCTCACAGCAGCTGTGCACAGACAACTGTAGTAGTTGTTCAATAAATGCTGGCTAAATACAGAATGTGTTGGATCTACTTGCATTCAAACTAGCGACCTCTGATTTACCTGTACCCGCAGCTGATGCCTCATGATTCAGAACCTCCTCTCTCCAAAGTGCTGCCAGAAGATGACAAGAACGGCTATTGGCACACATCAGTATTTGCCAAGTAGGCTTTTTGGAAGCCTCTTTCTGTCCCTCACCTGCTCCATACTCACAGGAGCATCATTTTAGTAAGTAAAGCTGTGAACTCCTTCCTTTCAGGTACACCATCCAGATGTTTCATGAACATCTGCACATCAACAGTTATGACTCTTCCAACACAGTCATTAGAATATATGGATTTTCATAGAATCACGGAAGGATTTGGGTTGGACAGGTCCTTAAAGCTCATCCAGTTCCAACCAATGCCATGGGCAGGGACACCTTCCACTAGAGCAGGGTGCTCAAGACCCCATCCACCCTGGCTTGAAAGGATGTTAGTTTCCAAGCTGTTAATAACTTCTGGAAATGTAACAAAAAACCCAGCAAACCAACAAAAGCCCCACCAAAGTTGATCACACACACTGCAGAGTTACAATAACTCGTTTTTAAGGGGCTTAGCATTACTGCAGGATTTACCACCCCTTGTGCATTCAAACCTCAGCCTGAGGGAACGTTCCTTATCTGTTGTCACACTGCTGGAAACTCAAAAGGTGAAAGAAGCCACAGATACATCCTGGTTTCTCTTTAAAAAACATATAAAATTGGTTCTTCTATTTAAAAGGTCTTTTGCTTAGCATTAAAACAATACATTTGTTCAGTTGAAGAGATCAAACACTGTCTAACTCCATCAGACTAGGACAATGTGCTATTATGCTTCCAAGTCACATGTAGCACATATCAAATGAAACGTCAGAGAAGCAAAGCATTTAAATGCATATTTGACATACTTTTTGCAACTCAGTATGCTTCACTTCTCAATGGGGCTGTGGGTGGGAGAGGAAAAGGTTGGTTTCTTATGGATTTGAGTGTAAAGGCATCACTTTGGCAATGCAAATCATCAGATGTTACAACTGCCCACTGCTAATATGCTGCCACATACAGGAGTAACACACGCCAGAGATCACGGTTATGCATATTCAGAGGAGCACTCACAATCACAGTCACTGTCTCGTACATTATACAGCCCTCACACTGCAATGCCAACATGAGTAATTTGTCATGAAGCTTGCAAGCCATTCATTCTTATTTGTGCATAACAATATTTACTATTCTCAAGTACCCCACGTCACTGGATTTACATCAAGCCTTGAACAATGAAGAAAAAGCAGTGCCTTTTGAAAGATCCAAAGCTCCTGCTGCCATTCGGCAAATCAACTTCTCCAATGTTAGGTTCTGGTCAGTCAAAGCAAGGTTTCTCTCACATTCTTCTATTCACTTCTATACAGGATATCTCTTCCCCCCTCATATTTACCATCTGTTGGTTACTGTATGCATACATCCCTCACCTAAGAGCCTGCAAATACAGACATATTGTTTCTTACACAACTGTACTAAACCAGGTGCAGCAAAAGCAGATGTAGATGCCTGAACTCTACCTGACATTAAACCCACAGTTTGTGTCTGTCAATTTTACAGAAAAATCACTATACTCCTTGGTAAAGTTCCTGTAAATCATCAATTCTCCCCACCTTCACCTTTGTTCATGACACTAATGAACAAAGCCAAACTTCAGATTGCCATTTGGATGCTAATCAAACACCACCAGCCAGCTGTTCCTTAGCAGTTCTCATATGGAAGGCTATTAGTCCTTTCAAGGATATCAAAACCATCACTGACAATCTGCAGATGAGGGATGAGAGATCCAGAAGACTGGGCTGGGAAATACCCCCAAGTAGAGAGACAGAGCTGGTCCACCTGCAGATGTTAGTGCACGAGAAAGAGCAGCTATAAATTTACTGACTGATCTCATCCGCTGCTCCTTTGAACATGCCCCCAATGTGCCTACAAGAAAATAATGAATGCAAATGCAGATAAACTTTACTACAAGCAGGTTAAGAAGATTACATTAAACTTCCACAAGCATCTGAGTAAAATTTAAATGCCTTTAATTTGATTTAATGTACTTAACTGAGGAAGTAAAGAAACTAAAACTAAAGCCACTTAAATTCTGCTCAGAAGTCCTTTTATAGGAGTACTATGTAATTTAATCCACTTTCAAAGCATACCTTAATCCAGATTAATTTTTTCAAGTGCTCCTATGCAGACAAACCCTCAGCACACACTAAACTCATAGGCAGCTTTCTCAAGGAAGATAAACTGCCTTATACTTAGCATGATAGACTAAGATTACTGATGAGTTGCTGGTACCCTATGTGTCACCTCCTGACACACCAATATCCCACTTACATGCCCGTAAGTAACAGAATGCAGATACCTTCATCTGAGGTTTAATATTTCCTATCTGCTGGAAACTAAATCTTCATTTTAGAACTTGTAGCAAAACCAGTTCCAAACACAGTCTCAACCAGATCTCTCAGATTTATTGTCCCTTAAATCCACAAGGAAGATTCCACACATGACCTCTGTTCTCTACCTTTGTCAAGATCAGTGGTTGCCTACGGATAAGTTGATATAGCTTGTTGCATTAATTTCATGTAGGTGTCTTGACTTCAGTGAAATTAAATGAGCCTCCTTCACACAGTTCTCCAGACCTGAAACCAGGCAATAACGTTCCAACAGGCTCCATCGCTGGTCCCCCAAATAGGGGAGAAGAAAGCTACCCTGCCCTACCATCAGGGCGAAATGAATCAGTGGCCAAAGGTGGATGGGAAGACAAGGCTCAGCTGTTAAAGTGGCAGGAACTAATGCACAGCATTAGTCTTGTTGTGAAAAATCTACATTCCCAATGTCACAGAACCACAGCTTGGTTTGTGCTGGAAGGAACCTTAAAGCTCATCCAGTTCCAAGCCCTGCCATGGGCAGGAGCATCTTCCACTACAGCAGCTTGCTCCAAGCCCCTGTGTCCAACCTGGCCTTGAACAAGATCG
>JAVHNF010056414.1:5435-19495 GCA_034783455.1 Micropsitta finschii
TGCCTTCTGGAAAGCTATTCCTCTTTAGCAGTCTTGGTCCTGTTATCCACATCCTACTGCTGTGAGCAGTCTCCAAGCAGTTACCTGTCCTTCAGGAAGGGAGAGCTCCACTATGTTGTAGTCCAGCTCACCAACATACATGGTGTTAACAAACACCTGCAGAGCAGAGCACAAGAGAGCAACTTCTCATCAGTTATGCTGTTATAGCTGCATGAAGTTGTACCTGGGGAGGAAATGGCCCCTACTTGCAACTAGAACCCATTGTCACGGATTGAGTGGAAATGGGGGAGGAAAATCACAGCATCCCTCAGAACAGTCAATATCCTGCTGTGTAAAGACAGAACTTCCAGCAGACTGGAACCTCAACCTGATGACACATGGTAAGGGCTGGGGCTTAGCTGAGAACTTCCCATTTCCCTTCATGGTTGACCCATTTCCTGCCTACCTGCCAAGTCCAAAGCATTTATTCCTGGCTTAGGCTGGTCCCTGTGCTCCTTACCTGTGCTCGGTCACGGACATGGTTCCTTGAATGGAGATGGCCACCACCAAATATGACAGTCTCATAGAGCACGTATCCATACGACTGCCCGCTGCTGTCATTCAGGTGCAGATTCTCCATGTTAATGGGGAGCTCTGACTTTATGGGCTGCAAAGGAGAAGCAGAGCAAAGGGCAGAAACGGCCTCGCAGCACTGACAGGACACCCAGAGGCAGTGCAGTGCAGTTCAGGCAGGTGTTCCACTGCCACAGCTCACATTTACCCTCTAAACCTCCTGTTCAACCTGAACCCTCTGAAAGGCACAGCCAGGAAGGTGCCAGAAAAGGAAGCCAAGGACTTGGAGAACCAGAATTCCAAGATAAGGGAAGTGGCAGTAAAAGAGGTGGGAGAAATGATTTGCCTTCTTCAAATACCCTTGATAAAACACTCCCTGACTTTATCCTCCCGGGGTAACAGGCACTGATTGCCCTTCCCACCTAAGGAGTGATGCCTTTCAGCATGAAAATTGGTAGTACTACCTGTAGAAGAGATGGTATCACATCCCAGAGGGAGATGTACTGATGCAACAGGATTGCACCATACGATGCCTTGCTTTCAATCACAGGAGGGAGAGGAAGAGGCTGGCCTGAGATGCAAAAAGAAAGAGATGGAACAAGTCTTTGAGATACCAAAAGCCAGCACGGATTTAAAGCCTCCTTGGTTCTCCCACCCATCTTTTAGGACAAGAACCAACCAGAGCCACCGGGCTCCAGCTAAACAAGCTGAACCCAGTCCCTGCCTGAACACTGGAGGTAGGGCAGTGACTCGGGTCTGGGTTTCTCCTTACCAATGATCATGCTGAAGAGCTGCCGGAGCTTGAAGAATTTGGATGTATAATCTCCAGCCTCCGTCAGCACAGCATCGTAATCTGAAAGAGCAGCACAGATGTGGTTTGAAGCACACAGCAGCTCTGGGACAGCACTAGCCACAGAAAGGCAAAGCTGTCATCTGTGACTTCTATTCCCAATTCAGAATGAGGGGATTCTCCACACCCTGGAATAGGTCTGGAAATAGGAAACGCTACTGTAACCCCCCTTGTATACGGGTACTTGCTTCTGTGCTATGTTCCAACTCATCTCTCCACGACAAAGTGGATGTAGTGATCACTTCTCAATGCTTCTGTCAAGTGTAACCAGCCCACAGGGTAGCCTGAGCTGCATTCTATAGGGGCATGGGCAAGGCAGTGGAAGAAAACTCACCATAACTGGTGACGTCTGACTTGTATTCATCAGCCTCCAAAGCACCATTCATGAAGCCAAAGTTGGTGCCTCCGTGAAACATGTAGAGATTGATGGATGCTCCCAGTTTGAGGATGCTGGCTACAGTATTCACCATCTCTGTAAAGGAAGGGCAGTGCCAGGTAGGCCACAGGGCAAGAAACTGGGCTAAAACTCCTCTGAACACAAACATTCTGGTCCTTGTCAGTCAGTATCATTGCAGGGATTTGGACTGGGATGTGGATTTTGCCCTCAGGAAGAGCAGCACAACTACTGACGTACCGGGACACATTAATACATTCAAACACAGCTCTCCTACAGGTGAAAAAGGGGTAAAGCTCATGTCCTTGGACAGGAATTCAGCTTTTAAGCAGAGCACTACTCAGTCAGCCTCCTCTACTCAACCACCGATGGCCCAAAGACAAGTGCAGGGGGGTGAGACAGTCATTACAATAGCAATACACAGCTCTGCTTACAGAGCTTCTACAGCACCTGGGTTAGATGCCAGGGAGGCTGGGTTGGGTGCATTCAGTGCTAGTTTTCCTTCCTAATGAGCTTTTAAACTAGGAACGAAGGATCCGTTTCAGTCCATGTGAGACTTGCAAGAGGCTGGAGGTCACATATCCCCCCCAAGCAGGTAAACTGCCTCTCTCCTAATGAGGAGTGCTCGGTCACCAGACGAGTACCGCTGTTAGGCTGGAGGTTTCCCAAAGCCCCTGACACCTTTACACGGCACAGAGTGAATCTTCCCAGCATTCAGATGAGCTCAGGAGGTGACACTGAGGATTTCAATCACTGGGCTGCACTTTTAGATCGCCCTAGAGCAGCACGAGGCCTCGGGACACACTGGCACTGAACCCCAGAGGAAGAACATCATCGCAAGAGCTGCAGTTACTGACACTGCTAAAGGAAAGCCACAGCCCAGCAACGTGACCCATTCACTGCGGGGCTCTTCACTTCCAAAGCCTCCCACAAAGCAAAGGCTACAGCAGGGCTGCAAGCTGCTGTGTGCCCTACAGGAGCAGGGTATGGTGCTCACCGTCCGCATCAAAGACATAGTGAGGGCCCCCCCAGTTATCGAACCATCCCGTCCAATACTCCATCACCATCTTGGGCTGATCTCTCTGGAGCGAAACAAAACCAAAGAGTTAAAATGGGAGACTTGGCTCTTCTAGAGCAGCACTGGTCAAATGCAGCTTGGCAACGTGCTTTCTTCTCGAGAGCATCTGAGAGCTGTGAACGAGAAGATGCTGTGGGGCTGCAGTGCCCAGAACGCACAAGCAAAGGCGAGAAGACCTCTTCCAGGCATGAAGCAAAACCCACAGCACTCAACCACCGAACACTTCTGGATCCTGTCCTTTGGTAGAGCCAGAGCACAAAGACAAAACCAATCATCACTGGAAACACACATTTAGGAATGACAGCTTCCCAGTGCAGGTGCACTGCAGCGAATGCTTGCCAAGGTACAACAGCAGCCCTGAGCAGCTTAATGCCCTTTTAATGCTGCACATGGTGCTGGCAGCAAGGAATTAGCCTTCGCAGGAATTAGGTCTTCATTAAGAGGCTCTGCAATTGCAGACGCAGAGCAATTGCTTCCTATCTGTCACAGCCTGCCTTCGCTCCTCTGGAATTCCACCCAGCCCCATCCCCCTTGCCAGGAGCTCAGCCTGGCTGGCGCTCCCTCCTCATGGCACTTATTCCTAATCAAGGGAATTCTGCCCTTTATGTGACAGGGGCTTTATCTGGTGCCACACATTAAGTGGCATTAAAGAAACTCATGTTTCATTAGGAGGAAAACAACTGCCGGTGCCTGCAGGGATCTAATTGGTCCAGGTTCAGAGCAGCTCTTGGGAGCGTTCGATCAATCCATCCCTAACAAACTCATCCCAGGAGGAGTTTTATCACCCTCTGGAATAAAAGACCTTAAAAAGGAAAAGATAACATAGCAAATACAAGAGCTCCATTTCCAGAGCTGCCCTTCCAAACCGAGCCGAACGCAGCTCTCCTGCACCTTACCTGCACTGAGTCCAGATGTTTCAGCAGCCCAGGTTCCAGCTTCTGGAAGTTAACAGTGGCCAGTGCTGTTGGGGACAAGAAAAAGGGTTTATTCCTCTAACCACATGCAAAACGCCTGAGGGACCATTGGGAATCCAGCACGAGCTCATGGGGAAGCGGAGCATCTTCTGAACCATCATCACAACCTCCTCAGGAGCTGCCCATCAAAGCCTTCACTGGGCATGCAGAATCAAACCGGGCACAGCACACAGTGGAATACTTGCGGGCCATCTCTGTGGCTCTCATGTTCGGAGGTGCTAGAAAGAGAGCATCAGAGAGGCTCACGGGGTGTCACCAGCTTTAGTTAGAGGCTGTAAAGCGCTTGGAGGTCCTCAGATGAAAAGCACCAGATAAAGGCAAACTTATTAGTTTGGATGCACACTGAGCTTCCAGGCGTTAGGAATCAATCCCTGCTACCTTAAAGCTTGTCATGCCTGTGGGGTGAGTGAGAGAAACCACAGCACCAGTGGAGCAGATAGAAATGGGAAGCTTAATCTGTGCTTCTGCCCTGTGCAGCACGAGGGGGCCAACAACTACGTGGTGTGTGCTGCAGCGTAGCCAAAGTCACTGCATGAGCTTCAAGCACTGGAGCAGGAAAGCCTCTCTCCAGGAGCCAATGCATTAGAAGACACTGATCTGGTATTAACGGCCCAGCCCCTGGGACGTGGTTGGATTTAGCATCACTTGGCAATCCCGCAGGTGAACATGCTCAGGTCTGCTTTTCCTGCAGATCAACAGCACACCATTGAGAATGCTGCAGAGAACCAGTCCCCAAAGCCCTCCCCATCCTTTCCACAGCGGGGAGCTCTCACATACACACAGCTTCCCACCAACAGTTCCCTCTGTAGCGCACCAGACTGCTCCTGGCATCAAGAGGAGCCTACAGACACCTCTGAGGCAGAGCTCGGTGCACCAGTGATGAACAGAATCAACAAAACCATGCCCAGTTTCAGCTCCACTACGGAGTCTTCTCTGTTTTCTTACCCATTTCTACAGTGGGTTTTGTTCTCTCCCCTGTAGTGCATCCATAATCTCCTTGCTGCTCCACTGCTCTGAGCCCTAGTTATTCCACACATCTGATTACTTGACATGTTGACTCTAATGAGCAGATTGTTATGACATCCAAGAGGCAAATTGGTATCAAAGAGCGCTCAGCATGCAACACGCTCCAAACAAGGCAACTCCAAACACGAGCTCCGAGGCAGCAAACATTCCCACAGGACATGGGGAGGGATAAACAGGGATTTCCACAGCAGACCTGCACTGCTGCGCTCTGTGGTCATGGCTGAACACTGCTGCACAGCCCCAGAACACAGGTGAGGAGGCACCGTGCTGGGGTAGGGCCATGGGCTGAATTTGTCCCTCTCTTATTACGGTCATAGAATCATGGGATTATTCGGCTTGGAAAAGACCTTAAAGCTCATCCAGTTCCAACCCCTGCCAAGGGCAGGGACACCTTCCACTGGAGCAGCTTGCTCCAAGCCCCTGTGTCCAACCTGGACATCTAAACCCTGTCATAAGAACAAGAGGAGGAAAAACAGGAGGGAAATGCCTTTAAACATCCCCCTGCATGAGATTAGCAAATGATGCCCTCCTTCACCTACCTACCAGAGGCTGTAAGCCCAGAGCAAGCTGGCTGAGCAGAGAGGGCTACCCCAACCCACTAACCTTACAGAATGCTCTATCTCTGAAGCAAGGGTTTGATGGCCTTTTTCCTTCTCTTTTTTATTGCAAAGTGGGTATCTTCTCAAGTTATTACTAATGGCTGAGGTACTTGTTTAATGTCTACTGAAACGAAGCAATAAGAAGCGGTATTTCCAGCCTTTTAATCTGATTAACACGGTTAATGGGTGCAGCTTAGTGAACGGAGCATACTGCTCTCACCCAAAGGCTATGTTTCATCAGCTGCCCCTAGCAAAGAACAGTCTTACTCTGCCCTCCTCCAAGCACATACCTGCTCCAAGCACATACCTCCTTCCACTAAGCCATAGGACAGCCCATTCTTGTTGTCCGAGGTCATTAACATTTCCACAATCCCTCTGTTTAGCAGGGCCTAAATGAGAAAGAGGAGAAGCAATTGTGTCAACAGCCCCAGTTTGGTGCTGCTCAGGGTATTAAAGCATTCAAGTACATTACCAGCACCTCTGGGGATAGCTTGAGACTGGGACTGGCTTGGTAAGAAACACTATTCCTGAGACACATCCCATTGCTCGTAAAGCTTAAAGACAACTGCCAAACCTCCTTCTACCCTAGAAAGCTGGATTGGAAAAGGCGATGCATCAGATCCCAGCATTTCCTCTCCTTCTTCTGAGCTCGGTTAACTAAAGAGCATCACTGCTTTAAAGAGAAAGAGGGCTTCAGGTGGAAGGAGACAAAGAAACCCTCCCTGAGTAATAAAGGCAGCTGATGTGCTAGTGTGTGTGTGCATCACGGACTGCCCAGGTACCTGTGCTCTTGACTAGGCAAGGCAACGCGCTTACAGGTTCTTCTCTGGATGAAACAGGACCCTAAGGTTTTGAAGTGCCCGTGCACACAGAAGGCTCTTCCCATCGAGCCTGTTCTCTTCTTGGTGTTCCCTATACAGAGCAGTGGCTCCTGTTTGAAGGAAACCCCAAATTCACCCCTCTTTTCACGGGACCTGCGGGGAAGTCACTCCCTCAGCCTCGAGGAGCTTTGAAAACAAACCTGCGGTCCCCTCATTCCGAATTCCTACCTCTGAAGTGGTGATAAAGACACTTATCAACGAGAAAGCAACCTGCATCATGTGCAGCAACCGGCTCACGCCTGCTCTGCGTCCAGAGAAACCTCTGCATAGGGTACAAGGAGCACACTGCAGCATTCCACACAGCCCAGCTTAGGGAATTACAGCGCAGAGGTTAAAGACAAGCCCCATTCAGAGCTGGGACAACCTGGTTCCTTTATCACCCTGGAGTTCCTTACTGATACCCCACTGGATGCTGGTATCTGATGATAACCAGGAATCGAAACAGAGCCAGGTGTGTGCTCAGCTAATCCCAGCTCCTGCTGCGGGTAGGGAGGGAGCTTGCATGGCAGGGGTTGAGGTTAGCAGAGGGCTTCCAGGTGCTCCATGAGTTGGGGGGGTGGTTAATGGGCATATTCCTTCCAGGAGGATTGCAATGTGTGTTCCAGCTGCAGGCGTGAATTCATCAAGTTTAAAGCCCAAACCGGGGCCAAGAACAGGAGCTCCGCCTCACGTCAGATCCCACTCCAACCGAAAAGGATGCCCTGCAAACCCTGCTTCCCTGCATTCTCATCTTTAACCACTACAGTGCCCTTCCCCGGATACAGGCTGCACGCAGCACCGGGGGATGATGCAGGCCTGGCAAGGGGAGCTGTTCTGGCAGGTCTGTGAAGCAGCACAAGCTCTTTCATGACAAAGAGATGGGAAAGCACCGAGGCAACACGCTGCTCAGACACGGCAGAGCCCCTGTGCCCCATCCACGCAGGCCTCTGCAAGCCAGTTGCTTACATACCTGCCACTGGTGTGACACAGAGAGGAAGCTGATCTATTATCAGTGCAGACTGGCCATTAACTCCTTCACGTGCTATGTACTCCCTATTGAACCTCCTAAGCAATGCTAAATCGCTCCTTGGGATGGAGATAGTGCAGGCACTGCTCTAAGCAGATTAGGACTCCTTCCACGCCATTGATTCACTAGAAGAGCCTCTCTATAGCTTAAGCAACAGGGCAACCTGAGCCAGAGGGAACGTGGGGCACGCAGAGCATTTCAGAAGGCTCTGACAGTGCTGTGGCAGAAGAACAGGGACCATCCTGTCCACAGCCCTGTGGCAACGCTTCCAAGCATTCAGTGAGAAGAAATTCAGCAGCCAGCTGTGTAAGAGAGGCTGCACAACTTGTGCTGTGCCTGCCCTGCAGCCGTGCTGGCGGCAAACGAACAGGTCAGGCTTACGTTAGATGACCTCTGAGGTTCCTCCCAACCCTAACCCTGACGCTGTGCCTTAGATCCACCAGGATAACCTGGCCCCCGTGGGCACCTCTCCATCACTCAGTGCAGAGGCAGGGGCCAGGGCACAGCTTAGGCTCTGTTTGACAAGGGTAAGGGAGGCACTTGGGAGCTCAGCTCCAGACTACACACGTTTAGGAGTGTGCCAGTGGCTTGTTCACAGCCACGCGAGTCAGAGGCAAAGAGAAACCTTTCCCTTAATGCTGCCTAAGAGAAGCCAAACAGGACCAGAAGGAGACAGCTTCTTCAAGGCCAGCCATCTATTCCAGACACTTCCCTATTTCCCTATCAGCCTCTTCTCTGGGAGACACGAGAACGCAGGCTTCTCAGTACTGAGAGGGCCATATGCCATCTCTTCCACTCCAGGGGGAACGATGAAGGGGAAAGCAGCAAGATTATGCACTGATGCTCCCAAGGGTCTGCGAAGCCCAGCTCAGGATTGTTCAGAAGGAAATACCATATGGAAGGTGTTTAGGAGAGAGATTCAGCCCAGAACCAAGCACCCGTGCCAACGTTACCATTTTAACATAGGCCATGTAGTTTGGGTCTTTGGCATAGGAGCCATACTCGTTCTCCACTTGCACTGCAATGATGGGACCTCCTTTCTTGTACTGTTGGGAACGAAAGGGAGAAGTTGGTCACCAGGATCTCTAAGCAGGGGGGACGGAAGCCTCAGTGGCACAGGGAAGATGCAGGAGCCTCAGATGGACTCAGTTCCACCCTCCCACAGTCCGTGTACACCCAAACCTCTGGATCTGGAGAGCCGACACAGACAACCCTGTTACCGCTTCAGCCTGCTGCCATCACACACAGCTCCTGCTCCTCTCTGCACCCAGTCCCCACTTACGGCCAGAGAGGGCAAGGGGCTGGACTTGCCTGAAGAGGGACCACAAGAGGCATCAGGCGGTCAAAATAAGCATCCACAGCTTCCGTGAAGCCCTTGTACGTTGTCCTCAGCTGCATCTCTGGGTCCTGCAGGAGCCAGCTGTGAGGAAGGCAGCAAACAGGATCCATCAGCGTCTCCTGGCCGCTCAAGGCCTGGGCCACTTGGCTACGGCCACAGTTCAGGTATGGACACCGGAGTCAGGGGAGGGCCCCATCACCCCTTCCAGGCTGCAGTTGCCAACCTCTTCCCCTCTTTTGGCCTCTATTTTGGGCCTAAGCTCATTTCAGACCTTTCCCAAGGGGGGGTTCAAGGGCTGAATTTACCACTTGCAAGGTTACCCTGGACCATCCTGCACCCCCTAGGGCACCAACCCCTCGCAAACCCCAACCATCACCCAAACAAAGCTTCCAGGCACTGTTCCCATGGTTTCTGCTGCTCGTTTCCAAGACTCAGTTGGGTCTTAACACAGGAAAGAGCAATTTGCTCCAGAGCAGACCAGTGCCGTGCTGTAACACTCGGAGCTTGCACCTTCCTTGTCTCTGCAAAAGGAGGCTTTAACTAATAGTGCTTCCAAAGGTCTGGAATACTCAACTCCTGCACTGTACATTCAGCTCACTGGGCATACAAGATCACTGCTCTTTATCTGTGAAATGAGAACAGCGCTGCTGCTCTTTATCAGCCTTTTATCTGTCCGATGAAGATGCTCATGG
Organism: Micropsitta finschii; assembly: GCA_034783455.1. Taxonomy (NCBI): domain Eukaryota; kingdom Metazoa; phylum Chordata; class Aves; order Psittaciformes; family Psittacidae; genus Micropsitta; species Micropsitta finschii. The sequence goes on from JAVHNF010056414.1 coordinate 14,827, forward strand.
CAATACGTGCACTTCTGTCACGAGCTAGCTGCTGCCTCTGGCCACACAAGCAATCCCCACACACCTTCCAGTTCCACCCCGAGCCCTCTGACGCCAAAGGCATTCTAAGAAATGAAGGTTTAAGGTTTATGCTCCCTGAAGGTGAGGAAAACAAGTGGCTCCACTGGGATCTAGTAACCGGGCAAGCCTCAATGCTGACGCCTTCAACTCAGCTCTCAAAGCCTCTCGCCAGCAAGCTGTGGGCATAGAGCAGGAGGAGGGCAAGGTTATGGGTCAGGCAACCCTGACCCATCTCCGAAGGCGGCTCAGCTCTGTGAGCAAGGGCTTTCCCACCACCCCAACGCTCCCCTCCGGTGAATCTGCACCTACCTGGGCAGACCCCCAAGGTCCCACTCGGAGCAGATGTAGGGGCCAGGACGCAGGATCACCCACAGGCCATTCCTAGCCGCCAGCGAAAGGAAGGCCCTGGAGATGCAGGAGATCTTCATCAGTGTCTGCCTGCAGACCCCCTCCTGCCGCACTCCTGTGCACCACCAGTCACCGCGCAGCGACCACCCGGGGAGGCTTGGAACGGGACTAAAAGCCCTAAGGAGCTCCAGAAGGAGGGAGAGCCTCCATTGCCTGCCCATTCGCTTCGGAGGCTGGAAATGAGCTCCTCAGGCAGAAGCAGCACGCAAGGCAAGAGGGTTTGGACAGAGCCGTCGGCACCACGCACCTGAGATCCAGGTTCCCACTGAAGTCGAACTTCCCTCGGTCTCGTTCATGGAGGTTCCATGGCACGTACCTGGGCAGCGGAGGGGGGAAAAGGGCTCTGCATTGGTGAAGCACATCCAAACCCCCGTGCACCCTGTGTGAGTCGTGCACTCCTGTGCACAAGGAGTCCCTTCAAACAGCCGGGATCGAGGACAAATCCCGCCAACCGCTATGGAAGAGGCTGGACGGGACGGAGCCCAGGGAGGGAGGACACTTACGTCGTGAGGGTGTTCAAGCCACAGGCTTTCATTTTAAGCATTCGATCCTCCCAGTATTCCCTGGGGACTCGGAAGTAGTGCACTGAGCCTCCGAAGATGCGGAACGGCATGCCCTCCAGGAGGAACTGCGAGTGCTCTGCCTGCAGGCCAAGGGTCCTCCCCCATAACCGCAGCGGGACCAGCTCGCTCCAGTTAAACCTGGAAGAGAAAGGCAGGGATAAGAGCACCCAGCCTCCAGTGAAGAAACCTGTCCCCCGAGGGGCTGCTCGTGCTCCCCTACCCGGCAGGGTCAGCTCTGACCTCTTCTCGAGCCGGGCTCTTTGTCATTGAGAGCTATAGACAGAGGGAAGCCTGCCCAAGGGGTGCTTTTATCCCTCATCCCAGCAGCAGCTCCCATCCCAAGCCCCTCTGCCAACGCTCTGCAGCTCAACTGCTCCGGCCCAGAGCATGGGAGCACCTCTCTGGTGATACAAGGAGGGCAGCTCCTCACTGCCAACTCCAGCACTTCCCTAAGTGATCCCGTTGCAGGTGTCCCGGTTTTGCAGCAGGATGACTGATTCCCAGCTCCTCGCTCTGTATTGATACCCTGAGCATCCTGTGGCCTCTGACACCTTCCAACTCCATGCATGGAAAGCACGGTCCCCTCAGTGGGAACAGAGAACTTCTCCCTTCATGTCCTGGATTATATTCATCCCAGGAAAGACTGCCAGCAGCTGCCTCTCACTGCTTCCATTCCTGTGTTATTTGCCAACAGAACAGGAGCAAAGGAGATACCAGGTTCCACAGCTCTTACCGCCTCGAGTCCTCATCCTGCCACAGCTCCATTCGGGATGGTTCTTGCATGCAAGAAACCATTCCCTATCTCCTTGCAATTGGCTCTGGCTGAACCAAGAGACCATTCCATCAACAAGCAGTCAAACCGCCTCCATCATCCCGGATCCACAGCTCCGAATACACAGAGGAGCTGGACCATAGCAGCTTGTTCCTCGGAGACCTTCCCCCAGCCAGACGTGAGGGATGAATTCCCATCTCAAACAAGCAGGAGCGGAAGGGAAGTGCCTAAAGCTCCAGCTGCTTTCTCTACCCTAGGTGCAGAGCAGGTATTAGCGGAAGGGGAGGACTCTCTGGGCTTACAGGGATTGCTAACCAGCAGCTAGTACCTGTCCTTCAACACAGGACAAGGAGACCAAAGGAACTAAGCCAAAGCCTTCCAGGCTACTGCATGGGCTGGCTGGCAAGCCCAGGGTACCTGTATAGCACAGCATTCCCACAGGGCTCTGAAACAGCCGGCAGCAGGCACGGGTAATACCTGGAAAAGGAAGTCTCGGTTAGCGATTGAGAGCCTTCACCCACCAGGCGCATCCACGATCCACCCAGTGACAGAGCACGGAGCTGGGATCGCATCCCGGAATGGCGGTGCAGGAATAACAGAGCTGAGAGCAAGGCAGAGCAGCTCGAAGCAGAAGAAACAGGCACGGCGCTCAACAGTGCTCTTCTAGGCCAGGAACGAGCCAGAGGATGATGGGGAATGGCTGCTCCCAAGGAGTTCCTATGAGCTTTACCAGCATCTCTCAATCCATCACAGGGCATCCTACAGCTCCGTGCCCCTCTCCCAGAGCTAGGTCTTAGAGCCAATGAGCTCTCCAAAGAGCAGCTCTGTCTGCTCTTGCTTGGTGCTAACCAGAGCTGGAAAGCTCAGGGGGGGTCTGGACACTCCGGTACTCCAAGAGTAAGCTGGAAAATCCCTGTTCCCGATCTGATCCTGAGCCCTGACCCACCCCTGCCCACAGCAGTGCTAAGGCTGCACCCGGGAACCACAGCCTGATAAAAATACCCCTGTCCCTTCAGCTCATCTGCTTTAACCCTGCCCATAACAAGGCTGCCAAGTTCCCTGCCGCAGAACTCCCCGGCTCCAGAGCTGCCTCTCCCCACCAGGAAGCTCCCCCCCGAGCTGCACCTCATTCCCCGGTGCTGGATTTCCCACTTCCCACGGCTCCCTGCTCCCTCTGGAGAGCAATTTATAGCTCCCGGCTTTGGTTTTCTCACCTCCGTAATGAACAAACCAAACCCCAGCTCGGGTCCTCTCTGATGAGGAGGGATTTAGCCTTGGCACTGCTCCCCCACGTACCCAAAGGAGAAAGGAAACGAAGCCAACTTGAAGCCAAAACAAGGTTCGAAGCACAGAGACCCGCACTTTGCTTTGCCCACACTAAAGGACAAGAGACTCCAGAGTTAACACCCTCAGCTCTACACAGAGGGATCTGCTCTTTATTCCAAGCTTCCTGTGGCCAGAGGAATGGGAAAGCTTGGATTTGCCTTCCCTCAGGACCTGCTGTCAGTGTCGGTCAGCCAAGCCCCAGGTGCATGCTCACCATGGTAGGGATAACGACCCCTCCATCTCCTGGTACAGTTTATTCCCAGGTGGAGAAACCCACCCGGCTCTGATGGATACCCTGGTTTATAGATGCTCTTTGGAGCAGATTTCCACCCGTTTATTAAGCATTGGCTTGCAGTAGTCCTCTGGGAAGAGTGGACGTGGCACAAACCCAAGACCAGCCCTAAAAGGACTTTGCTTCTGATCACACCGGGATTTACCAAAGGTTGGCTATAGCTCTGAGGATCAGGTAGTTTCCTGTTATGAATTTCAGGGCCCATTATAAACATCCAATGAATCCCAGGTTATTATGGTGTGGGTTGGAAGGAACCTTCGAGCCCATCTAGTTCCATGGCCCGGATACCTTCCACTAGAGCAGGTTGTGTAAAGAATGCCTACATGTGTCCTATCCAAGGAATAACCCCATCTGTTCTATGCAAGGAATAACTACATCTTCCCGTGCATCACCTCCAGTGCCAGGGACTGAAGAGCTCCTGCCGCTCGGCACGGAGCAGTGCAACACGCACCCCTCCAGCTACAACACGAGGCAGGCTCGTCCAGGGGAGAGGGGAATTCCCAAAGGAATGGGACCCAAGCTACAACCCTGAGCTACAGCCTTTGGAGGAGCAGCAAACGCCCTGGAGCAGGAGGCGGCGGCAGCGCCCTGGGTACCACACGGGATGGGAAGAGCCGGACCCGGGAGAGGCTGGAGCAAGGCGCACACAACGCGGGCAGCTCCAGCGGTTGGGATTGACTTCCCAGCGGGAATCCCCCTCCCGTGCTGCGATCCCGGAAAGCCTCGGGAGAGGCAGCGCGACGCAGGCTGTGAGGAACAGCGCTGGCAGCCGGCCCGTTCCTCACCCGTTACCGCTTCTGACGCCTGCCTTCATCACCGGTGTGACCCAACCTGCAAACCGTCCCCACGCTGACGGACGGGAGCGGGCCGCGCTCCTTCCCCCCGCACCTCCCTACGGAAGGATTTGGGATTATCCCCATGGATTCGTTTCCCGGCCGGCACTGCCTTAATTCACCGGTTTCACCCCAAAACCACGCTCCCGTTCCCACCCCGGCGCAGCCGCTCCCGGCCCTGCTCTCACCTCCGCACCAGCACCCACAGCACGACCGCCACCAGCGCGACCCCGCCGACACGGCGCTGCCGCCTCCCGCCGCACGGCCACATGGCGGCCGGCTCCGCCACCGGCCCGGGCCCGGCCCCGCCGCGCCCCCCTCCTCACTCCGCTGCCTTGGTTCGCTCCGCCCGCTGCTCGCCCGCTATTGGCCAGCCGTCGGCTCGGTCTGCCTCTTAGCCGTCTCTGATTGGTGG
>JAVHNF010056415.1:5493-18633 GCA_034783455.1 Micropsitta finschii
TCTGGACCTGCTAGCTGTGCACGTGATGGCGTGCAGCCCAGGCTGCATCACACGGGCTGTATGCAGACATGCTCAGCCTCAGTTTCCCAGTGGAAACTGGGAATACATAGTAATACCAATGAGCTAGGAAGGGTGCGCGCCTAAACGTCATCCCAGTTTACACAGTGCTTTCCAGCAAGGCTCGCAAACATTTGGAAAGGGCCAAATATAGTTTAAGCTAAAATTAACTGGAACATAAATACCAGAACTCAACCACTCAGATCACTCCTTTAGAAACCCTACCTGGGACTCTGAGCTCTCCAGCATGAGAACCCACACACTGAAGAGCTGGGAAATAATGAGACAGTGCCTAGGCAATCCTTTGCTACTATCTATTGAGTGACTGATTGAGATCAGGCTGTGACACAGAGCAGGCAAGTTTATTCCCCACCTTCCTCTTGCAAGCTGCTGCTGAGTTTTATGATCTGAAAAAGTCATTTAAAAAAACCCCTCAAACTCATAAAGCTGGCACAGAAACCAACAAACCAGTCACACCTGAGTCCTGCCGGAAAAATCCCTGCCTCAGCTTGCAAATGTTGCAGAACATTTTCCTTCACATCTTCTGTCTGCATAAATGGAGCAAGTTTTAAGTCTAAGAGTCTAAGGCATTTTAGCCTCTGAGACTTCCAGCCTGCCCCTCCTCTACAACGGTAGAAGGCCGCCTTTCTCCACTAAATACACATATACACACACAAAACCACATACATGTATGCACACACTGATCCCAAAGCAGGGCTCCTACATCTGCCAACAGGCTGCACACTGCATCGGCACAATGGCTCTGGTGCAGGATCTGTACCACCCACTGGAAAGGATTTAGCAAGGGGTGCTAACGTCACACACTGAGCAGCCACATACAGCTATAAATTATTCATACACATTACTCTAATTATGCAAATGTACTAAAAGCTGGAGCATATGTTTCCCTGACATCTTGCAATACAGATGCAATATGGTTCTAGTAGAGAGGAAGAGTGAGAAGATGATGGGTGTAAGGGTGATGACAATGACAGGCAGTGGCCCAAGCAAAGGGTGGCAGAGGGTCTCTCTTCTCCAACCAAGCTGCTGCAAGGCTAAGGACATTTAAATGCTCCTCCTTGATAATACAGTGTTGGCTTTTCACTCAGTGCTGAACCGCGTGCTGAGGCTGCTGAACAGCCCAGGCAGATTAAAATAAACCCAAGCAGTTTGGAACAGGAATGTGTTTATCTGGCATCGCACACTTCCTCTTATCAAACATGAGGAGCAGGGGAGGGCACAGCGATGGTGTGCGGAAGCAGGCTGCATGCACGCTGGTAGGAGAGGGGGAAGGGGGAGAAGAATAGCAAGGATCAGACAGATAATGCGTGAGCCTGGGAACCAAGAACATGGACCTAGGCATCACCTCCTTGGGGTACAGAGTCTGAATTCTTGGTCAGCCCCCAGACAGGCACCAGCTGTGGAAAACTCAATCAGGTCCTTTCTCCCTTGCAGCATTTAGAAGAAGGCAGGCAGGCAGTGCTGCTGTAACATAAGCAGCTGGCTGTGTGTATTGCCCAAGCTTTGGGCTCAGACTCCTTCTCTTAACTCTGTCAAGTGCAGTGTAGTCGCTGGGCACCACTCAGCTCTCGCTCCAGAGGCTGGGACTGACTCCTCAGAAGGAAAAGGCCAGATGCACTCTGCAACAACGTTTTCAAGTCAGAACTGTGGATCATAGTATTGGACCGAGTCTCAGAAGATCAGCATCTTACTCCCAACTCTGCCATGTCAAAGGACCACATCTCTGTCCTTGTACAAATGCCCAGATGATCTGAGAGAGCTCTTAGAAAGCAGAGGTACTCCTCAGACACTGTGTGCAGAACACCATGCTGGGGGACCTCAAGTCTTTAACATAATTTGTGTAAAAACCCATGAACACTTTCTGAATTCTCCAGCCCTACTGGATGACCAGGTGAACATTTCTATACCCAGAAAACAAAAGAACAAATCAAACATGATGTTATACCACAGCTACTTGGAAGATTTGGGCTGTGTTACTATTACACCAGCAGTTACCCAAGATCAAAAAAGTTGAACAGAAAACCCTGGCAGCTCCTTTGATAGCAGCATGCCTTACCTCCTAACTGCTGGCATTAAAGAGACTCTCGCTCTGTGTTGGAAGAGATGCACTCACACAGCCATGTGAAATACTTGGTACTACAGAGATCCCATCACAGTGACTGTGTAATATACGAGGTGGATGCCACTTCACCTCTTCAGATCCAAGCCAAAACTTGGCTAGTATTACTCTTCTAAAATCCAGGTTCTTGTTGGTGCATGGCTTGACCACGGATCCTCACCTGCGGGTGCCTCAACTCAAGGATGGCCATGCTTTGCAAACAAGACATGACGTATCAGAGAAGCAGTGCTGAGCAGAAGGGACAGGCAGGCTGCAAGTGATGCTGTGAGCCAGACAAAGGTGGGGATGACTGCGCAGATCCTGGTCACCCTGCCCCCAGACCTGGCCAGCAGGATTTGTCCTTCCACTTCACAAAAGACCAGATGAATGAACAGCAGCACTTCTGCCAAGCAGAGATGCCAAACTGGCAAAACAAAGCTGAGAAAACAGCACAAGATAACAAGGAGGAATGACAGACAGACGTGAAAATGGACTGAAGTAAAATCTGATGTTAATTACAAACACCAAGCAGAATAAATTCTGCGGTGCCACATTCAGCAAATCCCTCGGGGTAGCAGACTGCATCCCAAAGGGCACAGCGTGAGTCTCCCCTTTCTCTGGGCTCATTCTCCCTTCCATGCAGTCCCATGTGTTGAGGAGCCAGCACAGCCCACATGAAGGCTTGCTGCCTGCCCAGCTCTGCCAGCGACCTGCTCACCACAGCCCACCCTGAGCTCAGGTTTGGGAAATCTGGCCCTCTATGGACTGTGTGTCTCCTCATCACTAAGGCCAGCAGTATCCATATCCCCCTGTCATATGCCAGTGAGGCAGATCCAGGTACTGTCTCTTGACTTCCCTCACTAGCTCAGAGGAAAGAAAAGCAGGATGCAAACCCAGCTTGCCAGACCTGAAGCTCTGTTCATCTAAACCACGGAGAGGAGAGCAGGTGCAGTGTGGATCTCACCTGCTATCATCCCTCCTCCAAACAGGTAAAGGCTGCATCACCTCCAGGTGGGTGCTCATCCCTGCTACTGAAGCAGTCCTCAGGGAAGACAACTGGAGAGAAGAGCAGAAAGCAGGACAGCACAGAAAATGGGGTTCAGCACTGCCATCACTTAGCTTTTCCCCATCTCTTTCTGAAGGCTTTGGCTTCCTCAGAAACTGTCAGCACAGAAACCAGCCCATTAACAGGCAGCCACAGGTAACAGGGAGAGGAAAAGGACATTGCTTGACCAACTAACTGCTTGCCTCAGAAGACATAGGGTCAGATACAATTTAGGTAATAAGCCAGAGGAGACTTGGAAGCTCAGGCTGACTATCCAGCAAAGGAGTTCTAACCCAGCATCCAGGAAAGCTGCTAGGCAAGGCACTAAACCCAGCAGCACACATGGCTCTGCTGCCATCGGTCCCACTGCGAGTGATGGCACAGCAGGACATGGGTAGGTGGGGACAGAGCAGCAACAGCATGAAGAAATCTCTCCTGAGCACAGAGTCTACCCTGGAGCAGGGTTTGCAACATGAAGAAACCATCTAGGCTGGAAACACAACAAATTCATCCACTTTTGACTAATGTCAAGAACTTTTACTTGTGCCAAAACACTGGAAGAAACACAAATTTAGTGTAGTGGAGCATGAAATGTCACAACGAAACATTTTTGTCCTGTAAAATGTTGAAGAGTCCACCACAGACACAAAGAAAGTCACGAACAGAAAAAGGATGGATTTTTAGTGCAATATTCCTCATTCTAGAATGAATTGTTTAAAGAATTTCAACCTATTCAGCCACATCTCAGGGTTCCACATATAACTGTGCCAGTCAGAGTTAAATCAGCAACAATTTGTGCTCTCAGCTATCTCTGTTGAGCTGCAAAGGAGGTGAGGACAGGGAGGCAAAGCACCATGCCCTAATGGCTGAGTGCTGGGGTTTGTTCTGAGGCATAGAGCAACCAGCCAGCCAATGTGATGCTGCAGTACCAGCACCCAGAAGGCTGAACACTGACTTCACTAGGCAGAGAACCTACAGTCCCAAGCCCACAGCATTCAGATACAGGTAGCCCCAGCACAGCCAGTCTGACCGATGGGGACATTTGTATTTCAGTGTTTTCAAAGTCTGGGCTTCAGGAGAGAAGTGAGGTGGTACCTCATAGCTGAAAGGACAGCCCCTGCCATGACACCCCTTTGCGTCTCAGCTTCTCACTCTCCTCTGTCATTGTACAGAAAACCAGTCCACCTGTGCAAAGCAGCATCTGAATGGCATAAGCTTCAATCTTCTTCCCAGGGGAAGCATGTGAGCTGACTCCCTCTCCACCCTGTAGAAGAGGAGGGAAGAAGGAGCAGTTCACATTTAGTACCCCAAGTCTAAGAAATTACTGAAGAGTTAAAAATCCTTCTTGGGTGGGCAGCACTCCAGCAAGATTCAGCACTTATGTTCCTGGACACCGTTTTTCTGACAATAAATTTCATGCCTCATTATGCCACAACAGTTATATGATTTCAGTCAATAACCAAGGAACAGGTCCACATCCTTTCACAGCAACCCAAGGAAAACTATTCGTAAGTAAAGCTGACACAGGAAAGCTCACAGGAGGGTGTGTTTATTATTATTTACTGCTCTGTCACTTCAATAGTCATGCCTGAACCGGAAAGGGAAGGCCCATTTCTGGCACAGCACCACCTCCAGTGCTGGCAGGCTTCACAGACCCATGAGAGCTGCCAGCAGGATCCATTGCCGAACACAGCAGAGCCCACCTGAGTTCACAAGGACCATTGTCTGCAGTGACACTGGAGCACATTTTCCCCTACTTCTAATATTACTCCCTAGGCGTTATATACCTGAAGTCTCCCTCTGCAGACACTTGGAATGTCTCAGGCTAAAACGGCAACTCCAAGGAACATCAGCAAATTTTGGCAAAAAACCAGGCTCCACTTGCCCCATTTTTCTTTATCCTTCCTGCCCCACATAGATCTATTCTTGGTTAATAATAAACCTTCCTGAGAAATCCCAGCGGGTGGGATCCGCTTCCAGCTGGACAGACACTTCAGCTCCTGATGCTCCTCAAGCAGTGGCTTTCCTTTCTCCCCAAGTCTGCTAGCTCAGTGTCAGGGCACACCACAGGGCTGCAGGTTGGTGCTGGGCTCCAACACCTGCATCCTGGAGGCAAACATGATGATGGAGCAAGCTACAAAGTCCAACCTACAAGAAGAGGAGCATGGACTAAGTCCTGACCTTAAGAATTAGTTGCCACTCTCTAAATTCTGAGTGGGGTTGCAGTAGAATATGAATATTTTAATTACTTTTTTTAAGCCATGTCTCAGAGTGGCTTACAGGACCATTATATGCCATTAAACAGCTCCCATACTGCAACCCAGGTGAACCTGTGTGCAGTGGGTGGGTAAGAGGACTCCCAGTGAACACAGCTTCAAGTTCTTCAGGAGGTAGCACTCCGGGCTATTCCATGTATGTGAAACTATGCCCGTTTGCACAAGCAGTTGATGTGGTCTTTAAGCATCATTCACTTGATACTGCATTTATGAATCAAATCTGAACTCCACATCCCAAGTTTTCCCCTGGAGATCCACACACAGCTGTTTTAACAGCTGCATGTTGGAATTCTCCGTAGCTCATTTCTTGGCTTGAGGTGGTTATGCATTCACCAGATACAATAATCGTGCACAGCTCACTCCCTCCATGAGAAGGTTCCAAACCAGATTTCAAACTCCCCCTTCAATCCCTCTGTACTCAGTTTATCTGGTATTAATCCATTAAAGGGATGCACTGTGTTTTAGCAGAAGAATTAAACAGAAAAAGTGAGAAGCTCTCTTACCTGTAATTGCCTGACTGGCCAATAGAAGTCAAGTGCTGGCAAATTGGAGGTGTAATTTCTATTTAATTATGGCAGTAAAAAAAAACCTCCACGGACCTATTTAACATGCAAAGGAGCAAAACTCAAGGCTAATAAGAATAAATTGCAACAGAGGACATGTACAAAATGTAGTAGCAGTCTCTTTTTTCTTCTTTTTTTGGTTTAGATGTGCTCTGCTGAAGACTATGCTGGCTGTTGTACCTAGGTGGTGCCTAGAAAACCTGCATCCCTGGCTCTGATTTCCAGCCCCTGCCAACATGAAAAACTGCACTGCACAAATGCACGGATAGAGTCAAAAATACTTGTTAAAACCAAAGCGGTGTACACACTTTTCATGCTGCACATGAAGTTATTATCAATTCAGTTGCAGTTGAAATGAATGTAAGCAAAGTCCAGACACACCATTCTAGATCTGAATATGAACATGAATAAATGGATGACCTATGAAGAGCTTTGCAAGTCTTCAGTTAAACTCATTTTAAAATTAAATTCAAAGGAAACAGTGCAACTTCTGTCTTTAGGCAATCAGTTACCAACAGTATAAGACATGAACAGTTCTGCTGAAGCCAGGATAGCTGCTAGTGTAACACAGACAAGCAAAAGGCCCGTAAATCATTTGCATCTGAGAAGAACATGCCACTGCCACAAGAAAACACAAATACACCCCACTTTTTTTCTAGGGTGACATTTATCATGCTAGAGAAGCCTATTTTCTTTAGATTAACACCATAATCCTAAATTCAAATCACTCAATTGCAAAACAGTAAGTCAGCACAACAGTGCTGGGAAAGGGAAACAGGGAAGGTCTTAAAGACTCCTTGATCCACGAGCTTCATAAGCCATAATGAAGCTGTTCTGTAACTGCCCTAACCCAACCCAGAGCACTGCTGTTGGGAGAAGAGGAGCTCTGGCTTCTGCAGCCTGCCAGGCCTGGGCCCTGGTGCTAAGTCAGGGAGCAGGAGAGGCAGATGCCAGCATCAGTGCTAGGGGTTTGTTTTGTGACACTTGGAAACAGAAGCCAAACAAGAATCACAGTTTTACCTGCAATGTATGTTTCAAACCACAGAGCTTCCAGTGGCTAGTCCAATTATCCTTGGAACATTTCTTGCTTTGTCAACAGATGTTTAAAATCAAAACTCAAATTAAACTGCCTTCAGTCCCTGAAGGAAAGGTTAGCTGGATTGAAGACGCATTTAGTAAGTCATATAGGAAAAAAACAACACAGGTACATGCTCAGATGGTAGTAACATGCAGCCTGAGAGGCAGACGGATACAAAACACACTCGCTCCCACGCACTGAATAGATGCATCAAATTGACCAGCAACCTGAAGCACAGCCAGCCATGACCCTGCACATGAAATGAGCTGAGAGAGTGACTTATCGCAAGTGTTCACACAGGTGATTTCTACAGATGAGAACATTCAATGCCACGAAGAAGGCAGCACAGGTAAAAGACAGACAGCTTACCCCTCTGAGCTGCTGGACTCCACCAAATATCCTCATCACTCCATCAATCTCCTGCTCCAGCCGCCTGGCCCAGTACTGCATACTGCAAGAGATGGAGAGAAAGAGAGAAAGAGAAAGGGAGAGAAAGAGAGAGAGAAAGAGTCAGAGCCCTGACAAGCAGCAGATAAGCAAGGGGATTGAAGGGAGAGGCAGGAAATAGGTGCCCTCAGCTAAGTTCACTGCTCTTTCTGCAGCACTGGGTGCAGGCAGAATACCAAGAACATGAGAATTACAGCTGGGGCTGGTTTTAAACTTCAACACTTCAAAATTTATGCACAAGGCACCACAGAAAGAAAAGGGGAGAAAAGGTACAACAAAAATGGCAAGGCACGGGTTGGGGTTTCTTTAACTCTGTATATAAACAGTTGCAGTAGGTAGTTATTGAAGCCCAGATTAATTAATAGGGTTGAAGTGCTGTGGCATACAGGAAACAGCTTACTGCTTCAGCAGGGCTGTGTGGCAGAGAGCAAACACAGAGCCACAGCAGGACCAGAGGTGTCTGTCCTACTGCAGCAATGGATTATCCCTGCAGCACAACAGAAGGGACCTGGGCAGTGCCAGGAGCCAAGCACGGGGCATCGAGTGCCCAAGGGCTCAGCAGCTTTGCACCTTCAGCTAAGCCCAACCTGAGCCAGGCAGTGATTCTGGCAGGTCTCACTGTGGGCAGAGCTGCCTTCAGGGCAGCAGAAGAGCCAGAAGTTGCCACATGGCATCTGCTTTGTCCTCACCCCTGCACAGCAAGGAAGCTGGTTGCCAGTCCTTCCAATAGGCACAAACACCTCCTATAGATCCAACCACACAGATTTCCGCTTACAGCTATAACTCCAAGTTAAAAACAACAACAAAATCCCCTCTTCTTAATCACGGAACTTGGTAACTCTCCTTCTTTTAATGAGCTTTCCTGTCTCCAGTTGCTGGCCATGCAAATATCCCATCTCCCAGCTGATCTGGAAAAGCAATGCTCGGTTGCCCTGCACCACTTGGCACTGCCTCTGGTGCTTTCTCCACAGCAATATTCACCTCTCAGCGCCACACCAGTGAACGGAGGGAAGAAGCACAAGGAAGGTAAGGCCAGCATAATGGCAAATCGATGGTGGGAGGGAGCAGACTAGCTCGGGGGCTTTGCACTTTGGTTAGGTTCACCAGGCAATTTCATTCCTCACACAATGAGACGTTCCCGAGGCAGCGCACACACACTCCTTCACCACCTGCGAAGCCATGGGAAGAGGCTTTCCTGAAGATCAAGGAGCAAAGAAACCAAATGCAGAAGCACAGGGCTCTGAATTATACAGCAGGGCCCAAAACCCAGGCAGAAGCATCAAAGCAGAGAGAAGCTCGAGATGATGGGCAGAACAGAGCTGAAGCATCACTTGTGAGGGGTGCGGGGGAGAGAGGGAGGCACTGGCAGAGATACGCATGTTACTCACACAGGCAAAATTCATGCCAGTTAATAACACACAAGGCTGCGGAGGAAAACAAGATTTAATTGCACACACCAAATCATCCCAGTTTTCCAGTGTAAATTCTGCTATTTCCCATATTCCTGCAAAGGCAACGCTGCCTCTTCTTCCCTCGGAGGCTGGCTCGGAAGGAGGGGACATCCAGGGATGGAGATGAGTGAAAACATCTGCAAACCCACCTTTCTGCCAAAGGAGGGAAAGCAAAGCCCTTGGTGGGACTGCCATTGTAAAGATCACAGAATCCTACACTGGTTTGTATTGGAAGGGACCTTAAAGCTCATCCAGTTCCAAGCCCCTGCCACAGGCAGGGGCACTTAACACTAGAGCAGGTTGCTCCAAGCCCTGTCCAACCTGGGCTTGAGCACTGCCAGGGATGGGGCAGCCACAGCTTCTCTGGGCACCCTGTGCCAGCGCCTCAGCACCCTCACAGGGAAGAGCTTCTGTCTAAGAGCTCATCTCAATCTCCCCTTTGGCAGGTTAAAGCCATTCCCCCTTGTCCTGTCCCTACAGGCCTTTGGCCAAAGCCCCTCTCCAGATACTGGGTCACAAACAGACCTGAGGGGGATGCTGGGTTGTTTTTTTTTCTTTTCTTTTCCTTTTTCAGTCAAACATTTTTTTTGCTATCAAAGATATACTCAGGTTGGCCAAAATTACCCACAAATCTTGTAAAGCATATTCACCAAAACCACATTATTTTTACATAGTTGTTCATTTAAAAAAAAACCTTATTTTTTAAATATCTTTTCTCCCCCTTCTCTAGTTTGTCCAGTGAGCAAGCTTGTCAATGACAAGCTCATACTGAGCCACAGGTCTGAGAAACTGCTGAGGACTTATGGAGCTGACGCCTTTCCTTAACTTCCAGCTCCGTGTAAGGTCCTTGGTTTCAGTGACAGCTCCCTCCAGGAACACCTACACCAGCACAGGAAGGGAAAACAACCACCCATGTTGAGCTGTATCCATCAACATTAACAGCTGCTCAGAGCTGCATAAATGTCACGTCTGGCCAAGCCTTCAGAGAGGATTAGTTATAGAGGAAGACAGAGGCATCAGTGTTACTCCGTTGGCATATGCAGAAGAGATGCTGAGTGCTCAGTCGGGCTGGGAATTACAATTAATTTAAATTTAGTCAGAAGATTTGTTTTAAAAAAGTAGCAATTTAAACTTATTCCACCCTCTGCCTCCGCCCCAAGCAGCACTACTATTTTAAGGAAAAGCCATTGGATTTTTCATTCATGAGGAAGACTGCAATTCCCTTCAGTTGTGCAGCCTCACGATACCTGGCACTCAACTCTCAGTCTTACAGACCAACAGTTTTCCAAAGTCCAGCTAAGCCTTCTAGTACAAGCTTTAGATACCACTATTAAAAAGTGTATCACTACCAAGAAAGCAGGAGGGGATTTCTGCACAGCTGACACCAGCTTTCTAGATTTAAAAAGTAATAGCAGAAGCAGATTCTTTTCTTCTTTTTGGTCTAAAATGGCTATACAAGAGCTATTGCCAGTGGTAGTAAATGATTTCTAACTAGCACATCCCTTGCCTATACCACAGCACTGGCTAAAGCTCTTCTGTGTATCTGACCCATTACTGTGTCCCCCTAGCATAACATCCATGACCAGAAGCCTGCAGAGTAGGCCACATCCCAGAATACAGAGGTTTCATCTCACGATATGCTGGGTTGAAAGCTAGCACTAAAAATAAACACAAAAAAAAACCACCCCCAAAATATGTAAACCCCATTATTATTCTGTCTCAGTTGACCTTCTGCCTCTTTATTTCTCTCCCTCAGCCACTGCACTTAAAATTTGATGTAAGATGACCATAGCAAGGATGAAGAGGGTAAAGAAACTGCTAGCCCATTATGAACATGGAGATTTCTCTCTGAAGCGTGTCTCCTATGGAAGCTGTAGGCAATAAGACATGACAGTCATTACCTTTCTGGGCCATTACTGCACATCTCAGGTGGCGTTATAGGGCTTGAAGAGCGATAACTCCTCAGAACAGGCAGCCTGGAGTGCCCTACTGCTCTTGTGAAATGGCATTTACAAATAAAGCATAAAGAAACAGCTGATGCACTGACTGGGAAGCCACTAGCAGGGATATAGTGCTGCCACCGAAAGCCACCAAGCTCCCTTTATGAGCAATGTGCGCAGTCTCCCCCTTAAACCAAGTACCACTTTAGTGTCCTCTGTAGTGAATTAACACAGGTGAAGAGAAAACCTCTGAGTGCAAGTACTTCTGACTGCACTCAACAGAACTGTGCCTCCAGGAACCACATGCAAGGAGCCTGGCAGCCCCATCATCCCCTGTCCTCTCTTTAGCAGAGACATGAGCAGCACATCCCAGTGATCCCCATCATCTCAACTAGCTCTGCCTTCGCTGGGGAATCTCCATAGGACTCTTCCAACCTAACAAGTCTGCAGCAATCATACGCACAAGTATGACCACACATATTCAGGATGTACATTAGAAATCCCTTGCAGCGAAAAAGATGGGTTTGATTCCCTCCCCTGTGTATTTTACAGTCTCCTGTGCAACACTTAACAAGGGACAGAAGTGATTTTTGAAAACACACCACCATTTATTACTGCCTCTCCAAAGAAAACTACAAAAAATGCTAATTGATTTCATAATTTGCATATTTGATTTTTCTTAAAGATGAGATAAAGTAGGCTTAAAAAAGCAACAGAGCTTCAAAAATATTTACTGTGACAAGCAGCACATCAGGAGGCAAATCACTGCTGCTGCACTCGTGGCCAGGAAGCAAAGTGTCCTGCCTGCCCCACTGCTGCTCCATGGGTGCCTGTGCCTTGCCACTGGCCACAGCAACCCTTAGCGTTAGGGCACATTTCACGCTTTAGGTGACCAAAGCAGTTGCAGAGACTTCTGTGCATGTCCATGCTGGTTTGAGAGCCTACACCACTGCTCCAGCTGTGTGCCTTTGGTAGCGAATGAGAGTTGCCTGGGAAGGCAGGAGACAGGATGTCCTTGGTTCACAACCTCCCACACTGGTGCACACCACAGATGGCAGCTTGGAGTCCTGGGCTTTGGTACAGGAGCTGAAGACATCTGCAGACAAGCCACCAGTGCAAGCCATGCACTGACAGCCTGTGGCCAGCACCTTCAGCATGTACCACTGCAGCTCAGCCCCTTGGCGGGTCAGAGTACAGGAACAGACCCTTCATGGGCTGCAGTCACACCTCTTCACAGCCAACCCAGGGTGGATAAGGCAGCTACACAAACTGCCATTGAACAGAAGCCTCATTGCAAGTGGCCTCTCGAAAAGCACAGGGAAAGGAGAAATTAGAGGAAAGAAAATTAAGTTTTCTGCTTGAGGACACTTTTTTTTTGAAGCAGCCTTAGGAGAGTGCTTGTTTGGCTGCAAGCAAGAGAGGATGATAAAAAGAAAAATAGGAGACTCAGTTCTTTTCTCTTGCTGCCTTCCTGGCCCCATAATAAGACAAAGATTCACACAAACATGAAAGGACAAGAGGAAAAACTACTTGTAAGGTAGATATACTGTCCCAAAGCTTCTTGTGTTCTACACAGAGAGTGTTCTGTACAAGTGTCTACACTTCACGCTGTGTGTTCAGCCAAGAATGCTTCGCTCTGATTCATACGCTTTGGTTCAGTGCCCAAATACTGCTATTTAATAAGGTTATTAATTACTGTGTTGTCTAATTTTTGCTGTGCAGGAACTTCTTATAATTGGCTTATTCCTTCAAGGCGCTTAATCCTTTAACTATAATAGCGCATGTGTCAGTGCACACATGTGCATGTGTATGTGCACCCTCCTGCCCCTGCTGAGCCTCCTTTCTTACCTAGGTGCCGTGGTTTAAACCCAGTCAGCAAGTCAGCCACGCAGCTTCTACTCCCCGCCCCTGGAGGGATGGGGAGGAGAATCGAAAGAATGTAACTCCTACAGGTTTAGATAAGAACAGCCCAGTAACCAGGGTATAACACAAATCACTGCTGCTGCCACCAATAATAATAATGATAAGAGAATATGACACCACCTGACGAAATGAGCTCATCTGAGCAGAGAGAGAGTGCCCTTCCAGGTAACTCCCAGTTACCTCCCTGGGCATGACATGCTGTGGTATGGAATACCTCTTTGGCTAGTTTGGGTCAGGTGTC
>JAVHNF010056416.1:0-32529 GCA_034783455.1 Micropsitta finschii
CTGTACCTAACCCACTGGGGGGGAGCTTTTTGCTGAAAGGAAACCAAGCAGCCCATCGAGGCGCTCTTTATGCAGTGGTGCCCAGCATTTTTTTTAAGGCTTGAACTTTGCTGTGACTGAGCCTGGAAAGGGGAAAATGAAAGCAAGACAAGTACATGAATTATTAATGTTTCTACATTATTGTGCTTAGAAAGCAATAGCCACGGATCACAAAGCTGGGGGGCTAAATGCACCTCAGAAAAGATAGGGTGTGGAGGTGGCATTTTATTATTACTCTTACCACTCTGAAAAAAAAGCAATAACCACTAATCCTGACCAGGAATATAAATGTAGAACTGAAAGCTATAAATTAAATTAAGGTAGCATCAGAAGCAAGGTAGAGACTGCTTTTGTCTGGAACATTTTGATCGGTGACAGCCCATACCAGCAAAGAGCTGATCAGGCCAACCTCCTAGCATTTTTCTATTTGTAATTTTATTTTTCTGCATGCATTTAACCATAGCTTAAATGGCCAACTATTTTCCCCACCTTATTACCACCTGAGTGTAGCAAGTGATTTTGAACACTGTTCAGAAGCATCTGCAATTCTGTATACCTCCTTATGTGCCCATCACCTACTGCACTAAGATACTCGTATTGAATAGGATGCTATTTCAGCCAGCCTGAGACCGGCAGACCATGAATGGGAACTTGCTTGGCCACCATACACAAACAAGAATTCTTGAAAAAGCAAGACATTTGACCAGCTTGCCTGTCTGCCTGCCTGCTATTTGGCATATTAAACATGGGCTATGGAGAGGAAAGGTGCCCTCCTGTCTCTCCAGAGAATTTCTGCAGCAGTAGCTTCTTCTGCATCACCACACAGCAACTTTTTTCACATAAAAAAAAAAGAAAAAAAGGAATGCAATTTATAATATATGTTTTTCACAATAACTAGCAATACGATCAATAACTAGCAATAGAAACGTTCCGCTAGTGGCAAGGAACATTTTATGGTCTCAGCTCCATCAGCTGACATTACTAAGAAATACATGCCATGCTTTCCTTCACAAGATAAACAATATTGCAGCTACAAATTCTCTGTGTTTCTTACAGGCTTGCTGAAATCTTTATTTTCTTTCCCATTTTCTTTCCTAGGTTATAAACATCTGCTTTGTCCCATCCTGCAGCACAGCAACAAAACTGAGTATTTTAATTTATATTTCTGCTGAATCACCCCAGTTCAAATTTGCTAATGAAGCTTTGGGAGTTCCTTAAGGAGGAGATACTTGAACCCATCTGTAAGGAATATTCTGTAAATCTAAATCCTCTCTGGTTATTAGGATCAAATATTAAGACCCTTAGGCAAGAGCTTTTAGCTCTCTCACAGTCAAAATCAAAGCTCTGTTGACCCAGCAACATTATGGCTGATGCCAGGTATTCCTGCCCAGAGTGGGTTGGCCTCAGGCAGTCAGTGCCCAGACAACAGAGTCTTGTATAGATGAGCCCAGAACTGGTTTAGGAAATAAAGAAGGGGGTATGTGATCCCCAGACAAGTTGTGTGATGGAACTAACACCAAGACCATACAAACATATTCAAGGAACCAGCACCTGAGCAACAAGTGACTGCTGAGATCACTTGAGATAGTTGTAGGCATCTTTTAATGCTGTGAGAAGAACATATGAAAATATTTCCCAGGAGGATAAGCATGATTGAAAATGGATGGACTGAAAGGAAATTGGAGTTCTGTCATTTCTTCCATAGGGCTTTTGATTTTGAACCAAAAATACGAGCAGTAGTATAGAGATTCAAAAGCCACAATAGAAGAAAAAGGACAGAAATTATTGTCAGTATTTATTGTTGACTATGTTATTGCAACACACTTTTTTCAATGCCATATGTAACTGATAGAAATTAGATGTGATTACCTTTCTGTTTCTGGGATTTATCTCACTCTTTTTGTTTCTTGAATAATTGGTCAAAAAATGTGTAAAAACTAGTTTCTTCAATAAATTGTGTGGTCTCTCTAAAAAGCATGTGAATACATACATCCAAAGAAATGCCTAAGAAAATCCCATGAAGTTGCCTATACATACACACATTGCATTACAGCTATAAGCACTTACTCCTACTAAAAGTAAAATTTTAGATTATTTGTGTAGTGTCAGGTATTACCCACAGCCTTTCTGAAAGTCTATTTCTTTCAGCTTGCTCCAATATGTTAGAAATTGAAGAACACAGTGCTGACTACTGAGAATCAATAGAAATATTTGCTGTTGAACAAAGATATGCTCGACAGCTTCTCTTTTAGGACTTCTGGATATATGCTTGCCCTTCTAGATTTATTTTTAATCTTACATTTTAACAAACTCATTGGTAAGAAACACTTCTTGTACGTGCTGAACTTCTTCATGGCTTTCAGCAGTTTTATTCCAAAGGAAGAGTACAATCGAGTATGGCAACTGTCAATGAAAGAGAAAAATATCGAGTATGGAAATAAGCATAAATCTAAGATGTTGATATAGGTTAATATGTTTGAGTAAAAGAATATTGTTCCCGGACTTCTAAGACTGTTATCATCATTTAAAATGCAACAAAAAATCAACAGAGACAAAATACTGCTCTCCCTTTCAGGCATGAGAAAGATTTCAGAGGAAATAAGAAGTAAAACAACAACTATCTTCCCAGAAAGGGCTACAGATCAATCTCCTTCATCTCAGAGGTAAACTGTACGATGAACACAAAAACCTCTTCTGGGCATTTCCACACATGATCTGCCAGAGCTCTCTAAACTAGCTGGACATAAATCACCTCCAGTACTAGCATAATATGGCTACATAAATCCGCTCAAAACTCAGGACTGACTGGTTTGAGACAAGTGCACCTAGATCCCACCAAGGATCTGCAACAAATACTGCTGCTTGTGTGCCATGAGAATTGTAAAGGCTCAGACCATTAATTTAGCCATCTGCACATTACACTGACTCAGACATGGTACCTACCTATGTTCCACTGCATGCCTTTCCCTTTACAGCTATTGATTTAATCAGGTATACATCTGGCTGACTGTTCATGCTAAACATGAGCAGCTTCCATGCTGCACAACAACAAAAAGAAATCTTCCCTGTGAAGATTCACCAAATCTTCACCAAATCTTCACCAAATCACCAAAAGTTTCCCTGTGAAATTCACCAAATCCTTCCACCAATCCAGTAACCTTATTCCATTATGGTTTTAAACACACAGATGCCACAATTTCATAGGTTCATAGACTATGAGGCCACAACTCTTCAGTAATCTATTCTGATATCCTGTAAATGTGAATGTATGTCACAGACCATAGTTCAAACAGATAGCTCTCTACAGAGAAAAACAAATCATTATAAAGTCTCTACACAAGACTATGCTGCCCTCATGATTATTTACCTTTCTGTTAATCTATCAGCAGTGATTTTGTATAAGCTTTGTGAACACTGAGGCAAGTGTTGCAGTGTGCTGAGCACAGTATCTGGCCTGCAGAAGACTGAGAGAAACACCTACACTCAATGATGGTTCTCCATTGACAACTACCTACATTACCTGTCAGCTAGCCAGATTTTAATCTATTTAACATGTGTTTTATTGACATGGTATAGTGATAGGCTTTTTTTAAAAAAATCAGAGCAGCATGTTTTACAAAGCCAAACACCTTTTAAATGTCTAAGTGTATCACACCTACTCATTTACTGTATCAGGCATATTTATCATCATCAAAGAATAAAATCTAGTTTGTTTAAGAAAGATCTATTTTCCATGAAACCATGCTGGCCAGTATTAATTTTATTCTGAACCTTCTGGTTACTTATGACCTAGTATGACCACAGGATGTTCTCCTAATTTACCATGGCATGAAACCCACCTCATCATTTCCCAGGCTTTGTCACGCACCCTCTTGGAGTCTCAGGGTAATATGAAGGGTCTTCTTTTGTCCTGGAATTTTCCACAGTTTTCTAAAATATATTGAAAGCAAACATGGCTGAGGGCATATAGTTTCTTTGTTTACTGTTTTAGGTCACTTGCATGCAGGTTTGGAGAATCTGATAGAGGTGTGGTTTGGGTTTTTTTCTCTATCTGTTGAAAAGAATCTTTAGCCTTCTTAGCTGCATATCACAATATGTATCACAGCACATCATTACTTATACTCTAGTCTACCTAAGCAACTAAATCAGTTTTAATAGCAAAATTTGTTTGGTATAGCAAATTATTTCTTCTCTCCCATTCTGGAAGAAGGAAGCAGTGCAACAATAGCAATTCTGTTCCTATGTAACCAAACAATATTGATTTACTCCTCTACAGATTATTTCTCTTTCCTACATTTTACATCAGTCTTACATAACTCTTGATCTGAAAAAGTCTCTGGTCACATAAGTTTAACTTCAGCATCAGGAGCAGACCAGCTGAAATATAGGAAGCTTCTTGCAAGAGAAAAGTTAAATATGTGCACAGTTGTTGCAGCATGAGGACCAGCATTGTCAGTAACTGACTTTATTTCCACTTACAAAACAAAAAAGGGTAATATGTATGTTTGTTTTAATTTTAAAGTATGATTTACTGAGGAGTTTTTAAACTTTAAACTCATTTTTCTATGCCACATTTCTTTTTTTTTTTTAATCAATTTTTACAATTTTCTAAATGGAAACAGTTTCAACATGGAAAACGAAGACCATATAAAAACATAGGAATGACACCTTTTATTTTAAAATAAATCTTTTTTTATGAATAAAATGGACTCAAAATGTCTGGTATTTTCTGTTTCTTTAAGATGGCTATATTTTGGAAAACATTGACTCTCTGTATGTACAGTATCCAACTCACTATAGCCACACCAGGATGAAGGCATTGAAATCCAACTATGATATACTTTGGGTATAAGCAATAAATTACTACTAAAAAGCCATCATAGTAACTGATATTTTCCACTTTAAATTCTTGCAGTACATCATGGATTGTTTTTTTTGTATTATAAAATTGAATTCATAGCCAGCACTCTATTTAACACAAAAAAGACTGACTGAATCTATATTGGGCATTAGACAGTACAGCAAATCTCTGCCTGATTCATTAAGGTTTCAAAATAAATATTTTCAAGTGGAAGTGTGGCTTTCAAAAAGGTCTGTGTTTAGCAGGTGCAATTTTGAACGTCAAGTGAGCTTCAGCATATGAAAGTTCAGTGTGCAGAATGAATCTCCAATTACTTTTAATATTTCATCAGTTCTAGAGAAAAGATGTTATTAACATCAAAAACATTAGTACTGACACATATTTTCAAAACCTAAAGCAATTACCAGGCTTTATTTTGTGATAATTTTTCCAATGAAGTACATAATTCGAATGCACTTTAAAAAGAAACAATGGTCAATTCAAAAGTCTCCTTTTCTCCCTGTGAGCAACAAAATTCAAAGCAAATACCATGTAAAATCATTCTAGATACAATTGTAGTCATAAGAGTGTCTTTATTATTAAGCAGGCAGAGCTGCCATTTATAAAATGCTGAGAGTCCAAAACCAGAGCTGCACACCTTCTGACAAAGAACCACTCCACTGGTTTTGCTATTGTCTTTGAGGTAGCAAAATCACCCAGTTTCAAGAATTTCCTATGTATATAATAAGTGCTGTTATTATCAAGAAAATTACTTATGCTCTGATATTAAATTTAAAATCGTGAATGCCTTAAAAGCAAATAAAGCTCTTTTCTTTTTCACCAAGAAAAGAAAAAAGCTAGGAAAAAAAAGTAAATCTTATTTAGGTTCCTTGGATTTAATTTTTTCTGATTTCATGGAGGGAAGGAGGGGAGAATCCCACTAGCACTTGTAATTGCATAAATGCTATAGAAAAAAAAAAAAAAAAAGAATGGATGGATGAATAAAATAATTCAAGCAGTGACGTTTACTACCTGGACCAGATTAGTTTGCTGCAAGTCTAATTTGCGTGAGATAACATTAAATATAGGGGAAAATGTAGCTAAGGCCAAAAAAGGTTCATAGATATATAGCTCAACTACCATGAAAAGAATGTGACTAAGTGAAAATAAGGAAATTATTATTTATGGGCTTCATATTTTAAAAAGAAGTAATTTTGAAGATGTTACTTTTCATCTTCATTTAATTTCCTTTCCTTCTGTCTTGGATTACTCTTACAGTGTGGAAGTTTGTCTCTTCCAGCAGATGATCTAAGCAGCTTGTGGGCACATATTTTGATCCATTATAAAGTTCTGTACACTTTATTAGAAATTAAAGTAATATTATGAATGATCTCAATAGCAGTGAAATCTCAACACCTCTAAAAGATCAGCCAAGGTGTACTTCTGATGCACTTATAAGATTACTTATTCATCATGCCTCTATTGAATATAGTAAAAAATAAGGTGCATTATGTTAGAAAGCATTTTATTGTCTTCTCCTATATCTCATTTTATGCCTAAACTAGTAAATGGACTTCTTTCTAATGACATAGCCGTGTTATTATCAAAGTGCATATTGTACTGCCCAAGATGAAAGCAGCATGTTTGGAAATCCAATTACAAATTCTTTCAATCAAAAATACTGTGAATGCATTTGAATATTTTTTGACCTAAAAGAATTAAAACCACAGGTATTCTATGTATTTAACATGTAGCTGCTTTTCTCAACTTTCCATTTATTTCTAAGTTCACCTGAAAACACAGCTAAGTTAAATTCAAGTAACTCTGGCAGTTCTGAACGTAACATTACTTTTCCACAATAGGAAAAACTACTCGCTTTTTACATATGGTGCCCATGAATAAAACACTTGAGACACTACCTGTTCAACCCACAAATTGAAATTTATCTGTCATTGTCAGGGATGGTGATTCTGTATTGCACAAATCGAAGAAGAAAAGGGATAAAAGAAGGCAGGCATGAAGGAAGCTTGCTTTTCTTCAGATGCCAACATACGAAATTAAAGCTGAAGCGAACACCTATTTGAAGAAGTAAATGTGTAAAAGTAACAATGTGAACACCTAAATTTCAGCTTCAAGTGATGGCCATAACACCGTGTTCAGTCTTAGAGAAAAGCTACAGCTTGCTACCTGCCAGCCCTGCCAAATTCAAATAGGATGGATGGACAGGCCACACTCTGTTCCGTCTCACCAGTAATAATAATGCTCCTGAAAGCCAGATTAGTCTCTCAGTTACATTTCTTCAGCTCCCCACGGTGTTTTCTATTAGATTCTTGGTAATACCTTTGAGTCAATTGCTTCTTGAAACAGTTTGTCCTATCACACAAAAAATGAAAGAAACCTTTCTCCTTGGTCCTGAAGATAGTAGTAGCCTGTCCATTCGCCTTTCTTTTCATATTCAAAATAAGATGAGGAGTGCAGATGCTTGCACATACACCATGCCATTTGCCTCTCATGATATTCGAGAAGGACAAGTCATACAAAAACAGGCACTAAAGGAGTTTAAAAGAAGCAGACCAATCATAAAAAGCAAATACCCAAAGTAATAAAGATCATTAGCTACATGGAGCAGGCAGGCAGAAGCAGGAGGCAAAGAAATGCTGTTTTGCAGATGTTGAGTCTTTCACAGACTCCCCAGCAATGCTTCCTCAAATAGGCTCCTCAGAGAAAAATTACTTGCTGCTACTAGATGGTTGCTTCAGCACAAGTCCTATCCTGGGCCACGCACATTAGAAGGATGTGGAAGAAGCCATAACAGAGGGAAATACATGCTTGAATTTCAAAAGCTTTGGCTTTCGAAAAAAAAAAAAAAGAGGGAACCAGGTTACAGGCTCCTCAGTTCTCTCGAAGTACCTGGTATTCAATGAGGCTACTGCCTAGAAAGATGAATCCTCCTTTTGCTATCAAAAAAAACCAAACTAAACCCCTAGACCTTTTTTAATAGGGCACAATTACTCACATTTAGGACAGGCTTCCAGGCTGCAAATCCTTTGGGCAATATCTGCCAGTTCTTCTAGTGGCACTGCGTAAACCACAAAGCCAACAGAAGGCCCTTAGTCCTCTGCATCTTATTGCCCTCAGCACTGGCCTTCTTAGACATTTCCTTTCCACTTCAGTGGAACTGTTTTAACTGCCTCCCACTTAGATTTCTTCCTCTTTTAGGATGCAGGTCTATATTTCTTTGCCTGATATGAAAGGAAGATAATGAAGTAACCAGGGTATAAGAGTGCTCTGATTCCTCTCAGTGTGGTTTACCTCAACTTCCTCAATTGGTCCACACCTCACACTTACCTGTTTTTTCATAATCTTTCCTGATGGTAACTAATCCAAATAACTGTCTGCTACAGATGTTGTCATCCCACTGCTCACCAGTGTAAACAAATTTGTTCAAACACTGGCCATTGCACTAAACCCTTGGGCACTTCCCCATTAACCATGTGCCATCACAGAAACACGTTATTTTTACTAGACAATTTCACTGACATTCAAGCCAAGTAATATAGTTTTTATAGCAGAACTAGTTTGTTTCTTTAGCAACTTCTAAGGGGCTTCTGAAAAATTTTGGGAAAATAGCTGTATCTATGAAATCCAAAAATATCAGAATCTGAAAATTCATAAATATATATATACATAGAAAAGGCAATGTAAATTAGTTCTATAATATATATTAATTATATAAAATACATATAAAAGCCAGCCACATGGCTGAGGCAAAAGGCTGTTTGGATGCACTACTTGCCTTCTGAATTTCTCTGCCTACTACAGACTTTGTTTGAAAGCTGCTGCATCTGGCACAACAGTGGGGCTTCTTTAAGGAGCAAGATGAGAGACAAAAATGTAACACAGTGTCATGGTCCTCTGATGGAACGCAGCATCAATAACTTCTGCATTTTGTCTAGTTCTAGTCACCATATCTCAGAAAAGACTTGTCGAAAACAAGACCTGACAATGATAACTGGATGTTCAGAAACAATCTCATGTTCTTCTTGAGCAGCCCATGGAGACCTTCAAACAAATCCAAACTCTGTTGAGGGCAGTGATGTCAGTGAGTGGCAAAGATTTCATTGCAGCACCTTTTGTAAATCACATTTTTAAAGTATTTCACAGACACGGCATTCCTCATATGCTGTGTGACTGCAATGCCATCCTGATATTAGCTGTATTTCAGAGACAGCAGGATTAAGTATTTCTACTATTTTTCAGTATCTGAGCAACACAACCAGTAAAGCATCATTGGCTCCACTAGAGAGAGCTCTTGTGCTAACGTAATTATATTAATAAACATAATTACTTATTTGAAATCAGTGGAGTTATCTATGGAGGAAGATGTGTTACACACACACACAAAGATTAGCAGAATGTGGTATTGCATGACAGTGTTTCTATGGCTTACCAAATGCATGCTGCAAGATGTTTCCTTTCTGCTCACCTTTGGAAAGTGTTTAGACGAAATGGTTTCTATTTGCATAAAAACCTTCTCAAATTACTCTGTGGAAAAAAGAGCAGCTGTCTTTACTTGAAGGCCAATGCTCAGCATAAATTCAGATATTTCCAAGTCCTTAGTGACTGTGATCCTACTGATTCCATTGAGAATAAACAATCAAGTAAGCAATAACCTCAATAGGCTGATGTGGGTCCTACAGAGCCCTAGGTACACATAGAGCTATGGCAGACAGAATCAGGATCCCTGCTCTGTGCTATTTCAAGGAAAAATGCACAGAATGTTATCACTGAAAGAGCAGGAAAAGATTAGGAAAGTTTTGGCCTAATCCCAGTGGAGTTTAGATTTTAGCTATAATCGCTCATCTGTCCTAATCCTAAAAAGTGGTTTAATACAAAAGAATGGAAAGAGAACTACTCAAGCATGTACAAATGGTACAGAGAGGACTATTGATTGAAGTAACTAAGGTTCCTTTTCTACTCTGTTTCCCAGTGCAATTGTTGTATCTAGTTTTATGCTTTCAAAATTTAATTTCTTTGTTGAAAATGCACAGATTGGTTTTGCTATTTTTTTTTTTTTTTATGTTTTTGGAAGAAGAACTTACCTGAAATATCCTGACTTTAGTAATATTTTGATAGAGTACAATATCTAAGGCCTAAAACTGAACATACATGGTCTAAAAAGCAAAAATTTTGCATGCCTTTTTACCATATAGTACACAAAAAGTCCATCTGAGTCTGTCCAATAAATCTGTAACTTTCTGATCAATAAGAGAGTACTGTTCTATCAAAGGAAGCGTTAAATTACTAGTGCACTTTATTCCCCTCACCCCCGCCCTCATCATTGCTTCCCCAGTTCTCACTTGCCACGTATCTTTGAGTTGAAAGGCTGCTTAACCCATGGCACCCCACTCATTTGTTCAATTCCTACTTACCACATGAAGACTTTGGGGAGTCATCATATCACAAGCCTGTCTTCAAACTTAAATACACAAGTGCTTTGTCTATCTTATTTCCAATCGAATCTACTATGTTCCCCTAATAGGTACAATCGCTGTAAAACAAGCTCTCTTCCCTCTTTTTTTAAACTGAGTCATTAGAGATTTCTTTAGTGCATTGGCACAAAATATAAATTTATTTGGCTGATTGCTTCTGCTCATGTCTCCTCTTTTAAGAAGCAGTAACATCACATATCGCATATATGAGTCCAGTACTTTTAAATTTATTTTTTTACAACCTAGTATGCAAACCATAGCATTTTTCCTGACCCTGTATGTGAACATGAAAGAATGTGACAGTAAATTAGATACACCAAAATGTTAAATAATTCAAGAATTAGCAGCATTTTTAGTTTGTTCTGTAAGGAATTTTACACAAGTACCCATTGAGATTCAACATCTATTTGTATTTCTGAAATATATATTGCAGGATATTTAATTCAGATTCCTATTAATCTGATGAGTTTGTCGAACCATCAGATCACAAAAGAAAACCCAAAGCCCGCTTTTCTGTTCCTACTATGCACTAAACTGCATAATCTTGTTGTTATGTTAAATTAGCAGTGAAGATCCTTGTGCAAAATAAACCCTGACATGTACTGTACATGAGTTACAGTAAGACAGCTACTGAATCACAGAAAAACAGGTCATATATCCCTGGCTACTATACACAGCTAACATGTACAGATAATTCCTCTTGCACAAGGTTGCTTTGTTGACAGCTGTTACACAGTCAGAATTTGTGACTTCCTTATTTAATATAAGAGATTTTCACCTTAATACCTTTAAGAGCAAATCAAGCTATGTGAAATAGTAATATTAAATACAACTGAAAGGAGAGCTTCAGATAGAGAGTTACCCACCAGTGAGTCAAATGTGAGATGTACCAGTTTATAATCCAACCACTAGGTTAGTCATTCATTTTCCAGTCTTAGCAAATTGTTCTGGGAAATGGCAGAATTATAGGATTTCAACCTTCACAGCGATTCAGTACTTGCAAATAGGATATACTGATAAAGAAGGAAAACCAATAACAATACGCATTCAAAAGCAACTACCCTTTTCTTTACGCAAACCAAACAGGGCTTTCCCTATCTTCTGAGTGCTTGATTTCCTTAGTGTTCCATCAAATTTCACTGCAAGAATCAAAATGCAGGTACAAAGCAAGCAGTCAACTCACTTCCTAAGCCAAGGTAGAGCAGTTAACATTGTTCCAAAACCACTAAAGAAAAATGCTGATACCACATTTGATAAAAGTGACAGTGCTCGACCTCTTCCAGAAGTTGGTAACACTGTCATCCTTTATTGAAGATAAAAGCAGGATCAAAGCACAACACAGAATATTAACATGTCAATTCTTTCAGCTTCAGACAATAAAACATTTTGGTTTAAGGCTTGAGCTTTTTGTTTTGTTTTCACATTGTGAATTACAGTTTATCTTGATTTTGTCATCTTTCTGAAGTGTGTTTTTATCACTAGCTGGTAAGGCTCAGTTTTTTTCTGATAATGTGTTGCTACAGAGTGGCTGTTCAAGAGTTAGGGAAACAGACTTGGTCCTAACAGAAAATAGTTAATTGATTTCATTGCATGTCAGGTAGGCTGCAAAATATATCAAATAATGTTTCACTCAGATTTGTTTGCATGTTGGAAGTAAGCAGATCAGGTGTGGTTCTACTGTTGTTTTATTCCCAGCAGGCCTCAAAATGTTGTAAAACTTTATTTTCCATGGAAACTAGTGACAGTGAAAGATCATTTGACATAGACGCACACACTTATATTTTGATTCTTAAAATATCAGAGTATTTTAAAAGTCAAATTGTGTGCTACCTAGCTATAAAATTATCTACATACAAAAAGAGAAAAACTATTTGAAAGATTTGCTAAACCATTTCTGTATTTAAATGTTCATCAAACTGTTAAAAATAAATCTTCATTTCTTTTGAGTGTGAGTACTCTGAGCATGCCACGTCATCTCTAATGGAAAAGTCAGGTCATTTACTCAGGTATGATGCACTTGCTACTGAAAAAAACATGATGATTTGTCTCTTTTTATTACGTATTATTCAGATAATACTAAATAATTAAGTTATTTAGAATCTTAGAACTTGTGACATTACCAAAGTAAACAGAGATGGTAACAGAAAAGGATTTGGAATGTTTTTGCTTAGATTTTTACTATCCCAAAAGATTTTAAAAAAGAAGTTGAAAAGATGCAAATAATTTTCAAAACGGCTAAAATTTCTTTCAAATAAGCATTGAAAATTTATCATGTTATTTCAAGAGCATTATAAAAGAAAGCATATGATTTAATTGCACATCAGAATTAATTTCCAGATCCTTTATAGCCGAGATTACTTTATAATCTGTAGATGTCTTTATGATTTAACTACAGAAATTACCTTGTCATAGAAACATTAAATGAAAAACACAGCTAAGGCAGGATTCAGCCTTGGAGTCTGAAACATCACTTCAGGTGTTTACAGCAGGTATCTGCATGAGAGCCAAAGGTGTGAGGTGGTCTTAGCTCCCTCTGAAGTCAAAGGACATTTTGCCAACACGGACAATAGCTTCTGGAGCCCCAAGGCAAGTTCCTGCTCCTGAAGCCTGCCCAGCCACCAGCTGCTGCTCTAGGGGGCATGAGTCTCACCTACAACCTGTATTAGATCTGCCAGATCTTCGGGATAAAGATGATGCCCATGGCAATTTAAATGGCACTAGATGGCTACATTTAGACAAATGAACAAGTCCCAGAGCCCCTTGACTCTGACAGGATTTAGACACACTCACATATGAGCATCTCCACTATCAATAGATGCTTCTGTTACTTGTGTGAATCTGGAGCTGAATCATAGTGCAATCTCACTCCGCACATGTACCATAGCTTTCCTTAGGACGAATACTCTCCATAAAATTAATACTAAATGCTAAATACTAAATACTAAACTGCTTCACAGTCTAAAGTCTTGACATTTCAATATTTCATATACCTGATTTTTTTCCTCACTTTCTTTCTACTGCTCATAATTGCATCTTCTTAAACCATGTGAATTTCCTGAAGCTGAAAAACCTTCAGCCATTCTATGCTATTAGTATACTGTTCTCACTTTCTTACCACCTTTCCTCTGCAGTCACCTCTTGACAAAGCTGTTCACGCCTCACTTTCATACTCTGTCCCCACAAACGAATTTTGTCTCCCACTGTTTCCATCCAGATAATTTTTGTTCTCTAAATTTCTCCCAGAGTCTTTTTAGTAATGTGAAATTCAGAACTGAAACAATATCAAATGCCACCAACAAAGCTGCGTAAAGTGTTGTTTGTACCTGGGAACTCTTCCAAGGGCAGAAAAAAAATGCAGGAATTAGAAGTGAAAAAAGCTGATAGTAGCTGATGTGCCAACTGTATTACAACCATCTGTGCTCTGACTCTATCTTTCCAAATTGGTCAGGTCTATAAGAAAGTAATTTTAATTCCTAAGAAGAATAGATGGCCTTAAAAGTAACTTGTATCTACTCTTTGCAGGAAAACCATTAATTAATCTTTATTCGGTTCGGAGATAATTCTCCCAGTTTCCCTCAGTTTTATTTACTTTCAGAAACTGAAATTATCTGGCATGGCCAAAAGACTGTATTCAATCATTGCCTCACAATCTACTAAAGTGTCCAAGGTAAAAATTTAAATGCTTGCAAATAATTTAGAAAACAAACACAGCTGTTCAGAAGTTAATAAAATACCAGTATTTCAACACAGGAACACACAAACGCTTAGTGGATTGCCTAATTGCTTTTGCTTTCCATAGGGATTCAGAAGCTTCAAGCTTCTGAGAACCCCAATAAGTATGAATAGTCCCATAAGGTTATTTCCAGTACCACCTTTTGTATCAAAAGGCCACTGCTTTAAAAATAGAGATTCTCTGCTATTTGACTATAAGTAAAAGAAGAAACTGTGACAAGACTCTTTCTCATTTATTTGGCCCAGATGTAACTATCTTACCCCTGAAATGGTGACCGTAGTGGTAGATTGGCATTTCTAGATCAGAATATTGCAGTGAAATCTATCTGAAGCACCATTTTCAAAGTTATTTTCAGACTGAAAACTCACGCACGTATTAGAGATTTATTTTTAAATGCTCTCCTTGCTCTTGTCAATGCACTGCAAAATCTACTTCTAGGTGAATTTTAAGACACTGCTTCTCGCCTCTGCACAGACTTGTCTTTTCTACCTGAGACACTGTATATTTTCCCAGGACACCTTCCTGCGTTTGAGACCTGTGGATACCTTTCATTCCAAACAGAAGAGGTACAACCAGCATTTTGTCTTCAAAGATTTCACTTTGGAATTAATACTCTCCATTGGCCCAGAATAACCAGGCTGCAAACTCCTTCTGTTTAAGGCAGGCCTAGAGTAAGGAATTACCTCTAGACTTTGCTTAACAATAATTTCTTATTTCAAAAATACCAGCTGAGAATTATTTTTATAAGTAATGACCCAGGATTATATTTATAAGTAATTTTAAGTAATATTATTTTTATAAGTAATGACCCATCCAAAAATACCACTTTGGTTTTGTGATTATTCCTGTACTGTGTTCCTCACATAAACAATAGGGCTAATATTGGAACTCTTTTAAAAATGCAAGGAAATGATTAATTAATGTGTCTATTAATTATTTGGGAAAAGGTGAAGTCCAAGGTGGCATATTCACAGATGTCAAAATAATTTAGGTTACTGAAAACCAGGAAGAACTGTGTGGAATTCCAGAGGCGCTTTAAAAGATAGACAACTGCACAGCCTGACTGTAGTTAAAGCTCCATGTTAACAAAGGCATGTTAATGTACAGTGGGAGGTAAAACATTCAATATGATCTGAGATGATGGTACACCTTGATGAGCTCTAAGTGAACAGTAGTCATTGGGGAGATGGGCATGGGAGACAATGAGTCATTGCTGGCATCTCCATTAACAAACTTATTAATTATTTGCAGATCTGGGGGACTAAATTTTAAAATACATTCAAAATTGGATTAAAATAATACCTGAAAAAAATATATAATGCCATCATCAATCAGATTAGTTGGGTTTGTGTTAACTGCTCATAAAATATTTTATTCCCTTTCACACTTTTACTTTCTCATTTCTACAATTTACTCACCTTTTTAACATCTGGTTTAAAATTTGATTTTAAGATTTTCCAGGCAAGAGCTCTACATTTGAGCAGTATGCAGCCCAAGGAAACCTTACACGGTCTGGAGGCTTGTGGACAACAAATCAACTCATAGTTCTAGGGATCAGTCGTATGCTTTCATTTTGGATGTTGTGCTTAAGTCTAATCATCTCATTTAAATAAATAATAGAGTGCAAACAGAAAGTGTTCACAAGAACATAAGTGCCAACATAGTAATAGACTTTCATTAAATGAAAGCTTTTAAGACTCAAGATTATTTTCTTTGGTGATGAAACAGGTAAGAAAGAAATAAAATAATGCATGCAAATTGTGAACTCTTATCACCTCATTGAAAAAAAAAAAAAAGAAAGAAAAAAAAAACCTATGGACACAGGCAATAAAATTAAAAGAATATTAACGACCTAGAAAATGGATTTTATCCTTTCCTTGTGTGAAGGGAAGCAGAAGAACTCACTGTGATGACATACAATTGAGCCCAACAGCTCAAAAATGAACAGATGGAAGGGGGCATTCAGTTGCTTGAACATGGCACACAGAGACATTTAACATGATCTAAAGTATCCTAAGAGGTTCATGTGGCAAATATGACAGAAAACCTACAGGAGACTTGTGCTGTTCTAAAAGCAGGTGGAGACCAGTGGGGACACTCAGAAAATCTCCATAGAATAAAACTTCCTTAAGGGTAGAAAACTTTGTTCTTCAGTGAATAAACCAACAAGTGTCTGACTAAAATTAGAATAGACAATTACCTTCAAATAAGAGTGTTCTTACATATTACACTTAGTTGGTAAGTAATGGCAAGTGCCATGAAAAAGTTTCTCTTGCAGGAGCCCAGTATGCTTGTATATGATTTCTTGGCTTTTCCCCGAGACCCCTGTTTGGGTAGCTTTAAAATTGATCTGGCCTTTATTGATTATCATACCTCACCATATGATTGTGTGTACAATTCATTGACAGAAAATTGGGCAGTTATTTTTCCAGAAGGGGAAGTAACTTAATGTTGCCACCAGGGATCTGGGTGCAGATTTCCTTTCAAAGCCTACTGGGTAGAGTTAAACTGGTTACCCTACATCACTGCCAGCAAATTAGCTTTAGATTCCTACTACAGCAAAGGCTAAAAAAATTGAGTGAGAGATTTCAGTGCCATATATCAAAGTGCATCTTGTGGTCTTTGTTGATATTATCATTTATATAAAATTATGGATATGGTTTGGTGTCATTCACTGCACATAGAGACATCTGTTTCTTTGAGACTAGTATCTCAAATTCTCAGTCCACAGCCCTCTGGTGAGTTGAATATCGGAAGAAAGTTTTTTTCACATGGTCAGAAGCCTGGCCAGAATTCATCATGATTATCAAAAACCTCATAATACTGAGTGAGGAGGAACACGCCTGTAAATAAAGCTTCTTCTCTGGTTGCATAAGTAAAATAAGAGTCAATTGTATGCCTGTAAATAAGTAAAATAAGAGTCAATTAAATAATAAATTTAAATAAGACAGTAAAATAAGAGTCAATTGTATGCCTGAAGACTTTTCCCCTCAATTTGCCGTTCATTAATATTGATAATAGGCACTATCTTCTGCATTCAATCTAATCTATACTTAAAGGCTTTTTTTGTTTTTACACCCGAGGTCTGTCTTTAACCCAGCTTCAACAGTGGTTTCAAAGGAGCTAGAAAATTCTTTCAGACACAGATCCTGGGGATGTTGCTGGGAAATACTGCACTGGAAAAAGAAATGATGTTTTCTGTCTTTTGGGAAGTGTGGCAGCTTTGGGACTTTCATTTAACATGACTTCAGTCTTGCCTATCTTGCCTTGATGGGAAATATATTACCATTCTGATTTGTCCTGATACAATAGCCTCCATTCTTTTGTTATTAGATACTGAGCGTACTTTTCCAATGAATGCCAGCAGGCAAGAACCACAGCATGAAATCAGCATGTGGCAAGTTCAAAACAAGAAAAAGATAATACTTCATACAGTGAGTGCACAAGTACTGGAACTCCTTGCTCCAGGATACTGCAAATGCTGAAATGCAGAGCAAATTAAAAAAGAATCACAAAAATTAACACAAGGGAATAAATTCAAAAAAATCAGGGCCCATTAAATGCAAAGGTATCACCTTTACCACAGATCCTGACCTGAGAATGTTTGGAGCCTGGGAGAACATCTCCATATTCTTCTTGCCCCAGTGCTGTATTTCAGCATATGCATCCTTTGTGAAATTCCCAGGAATAATTTGTGGAGGGACCTTTGACCTCTTGTTAAGGCTTTTAGATTTATTTTTAAAACCTTTAATTTTCAAAGCTGCCCAGAATTTGAAAAGTAAGCACAAATTTCAGGTGAGAGAGTTTAATATGTATTTTTCAAACAATAGTGTTTCATAAAACCATTTCACCAGATGTGTTCACTATTCCTTTTGTTTCCTTTTTGTGATCAACATTTGCTCTTTTTTCTTTCTCTGTCCATATCCTTTTATACTTTGATTTCTAATCAGTCTTTTCCTGAAAGTACTTATTACTCACACTGTAAATCTTTCATTGTTTGTACAAGCCCTGTGTGCAGGCAGGCCTTGAACTCTCTGATGTCCTGTAGGCATCTCAATTTGCATAGGAAATGATTGATGGTGACAAAATGTGATGTCATATTGGTTTTCTTTTTCAAACTGTGTTCATGCAACAGCTTTGAAGAAAAATGTTTCAATTTAAAAGAAACAAGAAAAAGAGTCTTTTAATAACCATCCTAAAATAGTGCTTCAGCACTGTTGTTTGGAAACCAGAATTTAGGGAGAGGCATTGCTTACCCTGTAAAGTCTTGCAACAGGAGAATCTATCTTGATATAGGAAGGGCAGATAAGGTCTTACAGATACAAATCCTTACTCTAATGAAGAATTCAAAAACTGGAAACCCTGATGTTCTCTATGGTTGGGAACAGCTTCTCAGACAGATACATTTTTTATTAAAAATTGCAGCAATTTCTATAAAAGGGTTGTACATGATTTAAGCCCCAGGGATGAAGACAATTTTCTCCCAGTTTTATGAAACTGCAAACTTAAAATCATGATTATGAAAGTGTTTTAAGAAATAAAAAAAATACTAAAAAAAAAAAAAAAAAGAAAAAAAGACATTGTGTTACGTTATTCTATAAATCTAAAGTGAATATGCTGAATACTGTATACAGGTCTGATTCTGACCTCCATCTCAAAACGATGGAAATTGTACATAGCAAAGTGAAAGAAACATCAAAGTCATTTTACATTACATACCATGGAGAAGGGGAAACCTTGAGGGCACCTCCCTGGGGATGGGCCGAGCCTGGGCAGAATGTCGGCCTACAGGTCAGGATCAGACACAGTGACAGGAACCAGGTCTTCATGATCCTGGACTCAAAAAGGCCTTGAAGCACAGATTATGGAGGTTGACAGAGTATTCTGGGGAAAAATCTCTGTAACTTCCTCCTGTTCATATACACTCACTGGTCAATATCTGCCACTAGTGAAGACAGGGGCAGCACAAGACAGCCATTCTCACATTATATCCTTGTCATGAAAAGAAGAGAGAAGGGATGGAGGCTGAGAGAATGAATTGATTGGGAATGGCATCAGCTGGACTACCCATCAGACAGAGAAGCCAGAATCATTTAAACAAGGCTGGATGTTTTCCAGATGGAAAAGACTGCCTTTATCTGGTACCAGTGCAGTAAAATGTTAATTTTGCATACTTTTAATGCTGAAGTAGGCAGTTGGTTTAACCAGGGTGAGGTGATTAACTAGAGTGTGAAAAGGTACAAGAAAGGGAAGAAGAGCTTCTTAAGTTGTATAATGAAGTTATCCATCACATTGCCACATAGGACAGCTCTTCTACACCTCAGTATAAAAATTGGCTGCCTCTAGAGGTATGATTTTACTTGAAGGTAAACAAATTAGTAGCTCACTGAGATGACTGTAAGTCCTTTTCACAGAATCACAGAACCACTTTTCTATGGAAAGAATTATTTATAACTAATTCAGTCTACCGTAATCTCCTCCTCCTCCTTTCCAAAGTCCATCTGTAAACAACCACTGCTTATTCCTCACATTAGTTAAAAAAACAATTCCATGGTCTTGAGACAGGGAGTACAAATGACTCTGAGATACCCAGATCTATCCAGAACAATTTACAGCCACCTTCTTCAAACCGGAATGTCTAAACCCAACTATCTGGTCCAAGGAAGGAAAGGAGGCAGGAAAGAATGGAGCGTAGGAAACAGAAGGTAATGACAATGTGATGACTAGCAAGTGCCTCCTTTTTAAAAAATATTTTATCTCAAAAACAAACATCAAAACAAATTAAAAACAAAATAAAACACAACCAGAAATCATTCACATTAAGTGAATAAAGCCTGAATGAGCAGGACAGTCATATATAAAGAATATATCTACATTATGGAATTAGAAAATAAATTATCTGTATTATTCCAAACATTTGCTTTAGTATGAAGCCATATTCTTCAAGTAGAATGTGGATGTGCATACGTATTTTAGCAGCCAACTTTTAAAAGGCTTCACAGAAAGTCTCCATGGGAGAGAAAAGAGATTCCCAAAAAATATTCTGAAGCAATCATGAAGAAATAAATCTTGTACTCCAGAACTGTTCCCAGAGAAAGTGAATCAAGGGCAATTTAATAACCTAAAAGGAAATATCCTTCACTGAAAAGAAGGATGCACTCTGAATCCAGCCTATTCCTGATACCTTCAGGTTAAGTAAACACATGTCATTTGAGAAAGTATGGGAACTTTCACATAGAAGGGATACATTCTCCTTTGTTATTGAGAGATTGCTGGTTTACAGGGCACTGAGACATTCATATTCTCTGCTGCAGCGTAAAGTAGCCAAGGCAGAGGCATCACCTCTCTGCTTCCAAGACAATAATTACAGTCTCACCTGTCTAAAAATGCCAGTAACTCAAAATCTGCTTCTTGATTCTCAGTAGAGGAGAAGGGACCATAACGCACATTCAACCAGAAAGATCAAATGCTAGGAAAGTGTCTAGAGTAGTCTTTTGGAATGACAGTAAGAACCTCGGAATTATTACTGAGCCTTCCAAGGAAAGGACACATACTGCTGCGCCAGGAAAGGAATGGTAGAAAAGGAAAGGTTAACTCAGTGAGTTAGGATTGCAAGGAATCTACAAACCCTGACAAAAAAGGAAGTCTTCATTGCAGAGTCTGGTTTGATTGTCAGAGGAAACAATCTACACTGACAAATTGCTCCTTAACCGCACAAAGTGTAATATATTCTTCATATGGAACAGTGGAGAAAGCAGGTTTGGAACTGTTTATTTCATCCAATAAACAAGGAATTAGTGCCAAAAATTCTGTTGTTAGCGACTTCCTGGTTTTGGTGGGCACAGCTCTGGGCAAGATAGAAAGACATGTTGAAGTGGTGGAACTGAATGTGGTCTTTCCCAAAAAGGACTATGTATCTGGCCCAAACCTCATCTACATTTTTAGGAGCCAAACTTGGTGTTGAAATGTTGTGAATATAGATGCCATCTGATATTAGGTATCATTAATGAAAATTTCCAAAAAGCAATTATTTACATTTTAATGGATTTAAAGCTACTCAAAGGCTTTTCTTTTCTATTGCAACTTTAAACTAAAGTACAATTTTGGTTTTTACAAAAGCATTTTAATGCAGCTATTAATAAAGGTGAAATAGTATTGTGAAAACTACATCTGCTGTAATGTAATACATAAACTTGAAACATTTTGGAGTATACAAGAAGGAAATTAAAGAAACAAATAGCCCTGGAAATAAGAATTTCTCTGTCTGAAGAAACTGGAATATGTAGAATAGTATATTTGTGTCTAAAGAAATTAAGGTCTAATGGTCACAGACTACATAATCAAGTGATCCATAATAATGCCTGGTTAGTGGCTGAGAGTAAGCCCCTACTTATACAAATCCTAGTTTGAAGAATATGAGTGCAAGTGAAAGCAGTCAGAAGTGTCCTTTACCTGGTCTATTTGCAGATTTGTACAGATATATTCCAAGCTACTGCGACTTGTTAAATAAATAAACACAAACAAAACAAAACCAACCAACCAAACTAAATAAAATGAGACAAACAACAACAAAGAAAACTTGCAGTAAGCAAGTTAAGAGATTTTCTTAACTTCCCTTCTAGGATTTCCCTGTTATCTCTAAAGTAGGCAAATAGATCTTTGTCTGAAGTATTGGGTTCAGATTAACAACAAAGATTTAGAGGATTTAACTGTAGCAATATCAAGTGTGAAAAGAGACAAGAATGCAATTTCTGTTTTTTGGTCTTCTAGTTGGGTGCATAACATTAATTTAATTTGCTACACTCCCAGTTGCTACCAGTTAGTTGCAATTAGGTACTTAAAGGTGTAAAATAAGTTTTTGTTTGGGTTTCTTTTTTTTTCTTCTACCTACTTTCCAGGTATTTCTACTTTTTGACGCATTTTCAGCTAAACAATGTCTCGTTTTAGTAACCAGGTTTGCTTGGTTTTCCCAGTTTAGGAAAGACCATATTTGCAAGGAAAGACTAAAAATTTTCTGTTAATTAATTCAAATTAGGTTTGAATCAGTTCTAAAATCAGGGTTTTAATCAGATTGCAAAAGTTTTAAATCAGTGTTTTCAAAGACAGGCATGAAAAATATTCTTTCCCTTATATATGTTCGTGTGTGTGTGTATGCATATGTAGATATATTTGCTTGAAATCTCTCAAATATGTCTGGATTTCAGAAATGAGAACCTTTCTGCCACACGCCTCTCTATCTTTCTCCTGTCCTTGTTCAGAACCTGTGGATGTCTACAGAGTGCTTGTGCACTCAATATAACTGTTCAAAATCATTCTGAGCATATGTGGATTTAAGTGAAAAGTTCCCTGAAGGGACTAGTTTTGCTCTACCTCTACTCTCGAGATTTCCAACACCTTAAAAATAAAAATAAACACTGCCAGAATTTCCACATTGGAATTGAAATCTGAATGTTTTCACTGAGGGATATCGTGATATATGTTCAGGCTGACTCACAGAAGACTTGAGTTCAGATTCCTACCCTGCTCCTTTAAAGCTGAATCTGCTGATTTAGGTGCAGCAGGGAACACACTGCACAGTTTTTTGTTTCTAAATCTGCTTTCTTAGTTACAAGATAAGACCAAACCTTACTTCAATTTTTTAACTGTTAAATCTCTAAATGAAATTTCCCTCCTAAATATGACTTATGCATCCCTTTCTGCAGACTCTGGCACAAAGAAATGAGTTCCATCCTTTGGGACACAGAAGAGTTAAGAACTTTCTCCAAAAATTCAAGGAGATGTATCAACTGCTGTTGACCAGAGTAGAAGCTGGTGATGCTCGGAAGCTCTGAAAAACTTATTTAGGTTCCTAAAACTGTATTTTGACTCCTGCTTTGGTTCAACAGCTAAAGAAAGAATTAATGCTGACAGATTCCAAGGAGATATTGCTGCCAGAAGGACAGTTTCCTCTAAACTGGTTAACAGAAGTCCGAATGAATCTGTCTTCAGTGAAAGTTTTAAAAACAAAACTGCATCCTTGATAATCTTGGCAGTCAAGAAGGGATTAAAAAAGAAATCAAATCTGGGAGAAATATGGGAATGGCTATTCTGAAATAGAACTACAATCTATCCATCAAGTATCCTATTTCTAATATTGCCCAGTATCATCTGCCTCAAAGACTAAACCCCCTCTTTTAGAGCAAGTCAAGTTCAGGAGTTAGTTTACTCCCTAAAACATACTGGTTTATGCCTTTTAGAAATCTTACGGGCAGATAAATTGAGAGGAAAGATTCTTGGCTTTTTATTTACCCATAAAATTATCCTTCTTTTCTGGAATCCTGCTAAAGTAAGCTCCTAAGTACTTAGGCATATAAAAGCTCAACTACTATGTATGTGTTTTAAAGCGTTAAAACACATGGGACAGGCAATTCTACCACATCATTTTACTCATTTCATCCATTCCAAACACTATAAAGTTAAATCCAGTAGAGGAAACAAAATCAAATTGGTTACACACAGAGAACCTGTACCACTTACACAGATCTATATAGTACTAGCATAAACCTTTCCTTCCAAAGGAAAGAAAAATACTAGGCTTACACAGGACCTTTGATGGGATTCAGCTGGGACATGGTTTTGCAATGCACATGTGAAAGCGGAAGAGAGAAGTGTTTGGTGTGAATGTCCTAGGCCTTCATCTGCCTGAAAATTATTTTTCACCATAATTTATTTTTTAATCATCTTCTGGGAAACTCCTTCCAAGTTTTATTTCAGACAAACTTCTATATTAGGCTGCTTTAAACTTAGTTCCCCTTAGCATTTACTCTGTACTGTGATCGCTACTCAGGAATGCCGTCATTTGCTTGAAGGTAAGTTCTTTGAACTTGATTTTGAAGATAAACAATATTTTTCTCATTCAGCTTTCAAAAGCATTTCTAAATAGCTTCCAGATCTGAAGTAATGAACAATTACTATCCTTAGTGAAATTCACTAATTGCATGATTCATAAGTAACATGAGATTCATTCTTTATTTGTCTTGTTACAACTGACTTTATTTTTCCTAGTTCTATCTATAAAATTTTCAATTGTAAATTCTACTATTGAACAAATTTACCTTGGCACATGCACTTCCATGGGAATAACAAAACTGCAGAAAGGAAAAGTGACATTCAAAACTGGAAAAGTTTTTATCATTACCCTGTTTCTCAGTGAGTTTTATGTGGATTTTTTAATGCATCTGAGGCAAGACAAGAATAAACTCACATGGCTCAGAGAAAGAAAGAAACAGAATGAAGAGGGAACTGGGGCTGGGATCCTGAATTGCAGCTTTGATGACTGTATTTTTATAAATTCATAAAGGTCCCCCCTGCCTGTCTCTTTTGGCAATTCTGAAGTGCTTTCACAAAGCTTCTCTGAGTGATTCTGGGTTCTCTAAACTGCAGGTGAGCAATGCTGGGGATTGTTTAGCTAGCAAGCCACTGTGCTTTGTAATTCCAGGGGAAAAAAAAGACAAGTTAGAGAGTTACAAATTCATCAGTTATTGCAGAAACACAGGTTAAGCTAGGTTTCTTGAAAGTAAATACGTTGCATTAAGTAGGAGAAAAAAAGCCTTTTGTTTTGTTTCTTCTCTCACACCAAGGTCAACCACTACAGTCACATGACTCAAAATTTGTTCCAAAAAGGCTACTTAGGGTCACATATCTCAAGGGCTGGCATCACATGGACCAGAGGAACAAGCTGCCCTCCCAGTCTTCCTGTGACCCTCCTGCCTTCAGAAGTGACTGCGGTACCCCACCTTCCTTTTACCAGTGGCATATTTCACATAAAATATTTCAAATAGGATAAATACAGATTCATAAGTCTTACTTACACTTACGGAGTCTTCTACATTTATCTACAGCTTTTTCCTTTCAGACCATCCCAGGTTTTACTCCACCATGCTTTCTGTTTCAAATCTTTATATTTCATGAAAGAGTAGTCAGTTGGGATCATTGCTTCCAGCAAGACCGCCTCCCAAATGCTCAGAGAGACTAGAAAGCACTGACTGAGGCCCAGGAGCTGACAGAATTAGGAGATTTTTCTTTACACATTAGTGTAAAGCTGCAAACTGCCTTTCGGTATGAAAACCTGATGCAAAAATGCAAGCCAACAACAGTCCCAAACAGAACTACAAAACGGATTTGGCAGCTCAATGTTTTAGTTATTGGTTAAAGCTAGAACTGAGAGTGGGCAAAAAGAAAGGGTCCTGCTGAACTCCTGCTATCAAGTCTGGGCAAGCCATGGGGTTGCCTGCGTTTTGGTAACACTGGAAAGGAGCAGATTTTCTCATGTTTGTCCCACTCAGACTTCTTCATTTGGCTGATCACAGGCAGACAGCAGTTCACATGAACACCTGGCAAAACTTGCAATAGGCAAAACTTGCAGCTCGAGTGAGAGCTGGAGTATCTGAACATGGCTGCAGTGCCACAGGCTGTCATTGACCTTCAGCTCCATCAGGTCGCCTCAGCTGAAATCTCCTCTAGGTTATGCATGGTCAGCCTCAGTAACCAGCTTTCCCAGTGTCACCACTGGCTCTGCTGCATCCAAACCACTCTGGGTTTAAGCGTGGTACTGGCATTTTCTTGTTTCCTGGATAAGTAGCTCATCCTCCTCTGCTCCTCTTCCACCTGAAAAATAGGCTGGCATGGGAATGGAGCATGTCTGGAAGCTTCATGTGAGGCTTGAAATGTCAAACAGGACACACTGTGGATATACGTGGCTGCAGGTGTCTGCTCTTCACCTCTTACCTCCCATGATTGTCTCTAGATATGGGCAAAGACAAGAAACTGGGTCATCTTCCAAAGGAAGGCTCTTCCTTCAACATTAATAAGGATTTTGCAGAAATCCCTCAGCTCCCACTGTCTGTGTCCTTACGACTGATAGCTCTACCTGCTATGAAATCAGCTGCTTGTGAGAGCAGGAGGAGGACTGTTAACTGGAAAATACAGTGCAGATGAAACAGACCTTCTGACAAATGTGACTGCATTTCATATCTTGACGGCACTGACTTCTTGCAAACCTAAAAATTGGACATATGAGCACACTTTTTTCCTTTGTTACTCATATTTACCCTTGCCTGACAAGTGTGTTCAATTAAATGATTCCACTTTCCAGACAAGTTACCCCAGGTTTCCCCAGCTTTAATCTAAAGCCAATATTCTGACTTGTTTTTTACTTTAGCTTTTCTATATTACTGCAGTTCAACCATTTCACCACAGGTTTAAAAAAAAAATAAGAGTTCAAGTATTTATTGATTTTCAAAATAGGAGGGAGAAGGGGGGAAATGTAGGAATGTCTTACAGTTTCTTGGAATTTATGGAGATATTATATACTCATAAATCTATGTGTTCCCCTGTTAGACAAACACCCCTTTTGAGGTAAAAAACCTAAAAGTCTTCAGAAAACAAAAGCTTTCAAATGCTTCTGAACAGTAGGTTGGAGTAATTGGTGGAACAAACATTCAATACAAAGTTCAGGCATTTTTTACATAGAATTGATTTGAACAGGGCTGCAGGTAACAGTTCAGATTTGGTAGAGATCAGTCTGTTGCGCATCTTGTGGGTATCTGCCCGTCAAACAAACGTATCAAACTGTCTCCAACAGCTGCAGTCCCTGATTAAAAGACTGTCATGGCTAGAGAATTACCCTTATTAAAGAGAGTTCTTTGATGAAACCTGAATCTTACTGGTGGTTTTAGTCTTATATTTATTATATGCAATTTTAAAATTACTATTACATGTAATGTCAGCAACCATATTTTTGCAACTGCAGCCTGCTGTGGATGTTTCTATTGCTCAGTGACCCTCCCACCCACCTAAGACCTGAGGGGTGCAGAATTACTGCATAGAGCTAGATAAAATCCTTGTATTTTCATGACATAACATCAATATTAACTGTTCAAAGATTCCTACAATGTTTATGATT
Organism: Micropsitta finschii; assembly: GCA_034783455.1. Taxonomy (NCBI): domain Eukaryota; kingdom Metazoa; phylum Chordata; class Aves; order Psittaciformes; family Psittacidae; genus Micropsitta; species Micropsitta finschii. Next base: position 27,048 of record JAVHNF010056416.1, read on the forward strand.
TTTGGATGACCAAGGAAAAGAAACAGAAGGGATGGATAAAGATGCATTTATCTCTGCAGCATTGTTCTCTTTTTCTTTACAGTCTGTTTGACATATTTTAAACACAGGGAAAATGTTAACATGCTATAAAGAAAATTATCAGTGAGCATTGAAAATAGGTACCCACTCGAAAATATTGTAATGAGCTTTGAGTATTTTCAATCTTCTCTTAGAATATAAGCCCTTCATACAGACACTTCCCTGCGTCCTTTCCCTCTGCATGTATATGTGCATGTGAACATGCAGGTACACAGGCATGGATGTGCATGAATGTCCATGTGTGCATAATTCTGGTTCCACTCTTTCACTTTCTGCATTAAGGTATAATATACATGCAGTTTAATTATTTCTCATCAGTGAATATTTATGGTAAGCAGCCATTTTGCAAATGTTAGAAGTTAACCCTTATCTCCATGGTATGACAACTGTGGGTCTACAGTCTCCTTTTGTGGCCTGGGTACAATCAGGAGCGTGGCTATACACTGAGATTACAGAGGGGAAGGAAGAGTTGCTTAGAATAGAAAACCTCTGCTAAAAGGAAAAATAACTGGAAATAACAGTTCAGTTTCTACATATTTCTTAACACTTTCCTGCTGTTGAGTCATGCTGCATTATAAAATCACCTTGCAAATCAGAATATTGTAATGGTTTAAACACTTCTGTTTTAAAACAACCTCATGTTGTTACATTGCTCATAAACTACAGGCCAAATGTTAAAGTATTTATTCATAGAGTCATATCCTACTGAGCATACTGAACTGACATACTACCTTGGACTACTACCTGCAAAAGCTGAAGGCATGCTATGACTGTTTGAGGTGTTCAGTACCTTGCAAAGCCATATGGGTGTTCAAGTCCTCATGGTTACTCCAAAGAGAGAAAAAAGGAAAAAAAAATATGGTGGATTTAGACTGTAATCAGATGGCTGGTCAGGAATACAGCTGTACACAATGCAGATTGCAGGGTGATGTTCTGGTTCTATTGAATTCAGCAGAAAAATACTTACTGTTTTTAACAAGGAGAGATTTAATCCCAGGACCTGAAATATCTCCACAAACCAGATAAACTTCAGTATAAAAATGTCTAAATATATGTTTTATCAGGCCACTTTTATGTTTTGCTGGCCCCTTTATCTCGTGTCAACCAAAAATTCATAATACCAATTTTACTGAAGGCTGGCTTTAATTACAATTTCTTTTACAGGTCTCAACTGCTTTTTGTATCCTGAGAAATGAGAGCAATTTTTTCTATCATATTCAGAAAGAAAATGAAAAGGTTGGTAAATGTATAAGTAATTTTAACTGATTCATTGATCTGAATACTTTTAAAGTAATACAGTAAGTATTTCTGTCACACTTTGAAGTTAAGCTCGGAGCTCAGTTACATCCCTTAGGGTTATTTTATAGCCATTAAGAATGTGTACCTTTTATCTGGTGCCTTCAATTAATTGAATTTCAAAAATATTCTCAAATGTTTTTAGAAAATCATTTAGCTCCTGGAGGACATTCCTGTGTGATTTATTGTTACAGTAATTAAAAGCAGTGAGTATTACACTGGTCACTGCTGGAACTCCTGTCTGCCTTTGGCTATATTTTGGTTTAAGTTAAAACATATAGTGCACTTGAGAGACTTGTGAAGGGAGGCAAGAAAGGAATTAATTCTTTTCGGATTCCTTCAGAATTTTGGCACACTTAGAAATACCTCTTAAAGTGATCACAGTGATATTTACATGATAATTGTATGCAAGCACAATTAAACTTCCCTATTAAACAATTAAATAATGCTTTTCCTGCTATGGTGAATTATTCCTGACTACCCATATTAGTATTCTGTAGTTCTAATCAGTGCCATAAATAATTTTCAGTTTTACACATTCTGCTCTGAAGCAATTATTAAGAGCTCTCAGGAAGAGTTAAAACAGCTAATGAAAATAATTAGCAGAGAAAAAAATGATAGTTCATCCTGCATTGAAAGATAACCCTAACTGAATACTACAAATGCTGCTTTAATTGCACCTTTGTTTTTCTGAGGCACACACCATTCACTTCTATAATCCCTTTTATGCAAGAAGTGGTGGCTTACAAGTAGCATTTGATGGAACCCTTCACTCACAGGAGGAGATGAAACCCACAGTTCACTTCTCTTCAGTCATATAACATGGAGGAAGGAGCATGTTCCTGCCTGGCTTCCTTGGACCAAGAAGCTCTAACCTCAGCAGCTTTGCTCACTGAGCAAGGTCTGCAGGCTCAGGCTTCCCTCCCCACCCAGGCATAGCTGTGCTGCAGGAAGGAGAACCTGGTGCTACCGACTCATCCAGTGTCTTCTGCCTTTTCAGGGTCTTCAAGGCAGGTTGTAATGGCTAAGGTTTTAAGCATTTTAAATGATCCTCTTTTCCTACTAAAAAACAATTCTCTCCACATGTCTGCATATTGAGTACACTAAGACCACCCTAGCTATTTCTCTAACCACATCAACTTTTTTTCTCTACCACAAAATAAGTATCTTCTCCAAATCATGGGCTCACAATTCTGGTAAGACTTCTTAGAAAATTGTTGAAAACATAATTATGAGCCTGTATATTTGTGAACTACAAAAGAGTCACAGATGGCCACAGAGAACCTGCAAATAAATGTGGTTTACTAGGTTAGGCGTACATCTATGAATAAAAGTACAGTTGTACAGATTCTGATTGGTGCAGGTCAGTACCAGAAAAACATTTCACATTTAAACGTACACATTGAAGTCATTGTTCAAAGTAATAACCCATCCTTTTAATAAACCATTCCTTTTACGCTGAAATGCCTAAAGGTTTTCTAATGTGTATCAGTCTTTTGAACATCACATAATGAATTGAATGTGAGAAAAGGAAAGGAAATGCATCTCTAAGGATCCCTGCACATTAAGACAAACCTCACTGCTCCAAGGCTAGTATAAAAGTTGACACCCAAACACATAAGGACAAAAATAGTTTCAGTGAAAATCTGATTCCTCTTCATGTATTTACTAAGTTCTGAATTATGTCGGCTTTCCCATGAAATTATTCCAGTTATGTAAATCATCTCAGAGGTTTCATAATTAAGCTAATGGTCTTCTATGACCTCCATAGTGTGCATGAGTTAAGAGACAAGCATTGGTATATTATTCCTTGACTAGGTGTGGTTTAGTAATCTCTACAGGAAAATAAAGGCAAAAAAGTAAGCTAGCATTTTCTCCCACCTGATGTCTTAGACTGTAGGTCTTCAAAGAACAGCCACAGTGCTTCAGAAATTGACACTCGCAATTAAATGCTATTCCCTTTCTGAATGGAAATATGTGGTGCAGTGCTGTTTGTCTAATGACATGGAAAATTAAGGAGTTTAACCACTTGATGTCTTTTAATAATGGCCTTTTCACAGCAGAGATGGCATTGATCTAGCTACAGAAATGGGAAAGAATGCCAAAGAATGCCGGGACAGACAGGACCAATCCCATTTCTACAGTGAAAAGAGCACCTTGTAATAGTTTAAATATTAAAAATCGTTGAAAACTTAACATTAATGGTTGTTTTTAGAAAGAGAGGGAAAAAGAAAATCTACAACATCACAAACATCAAGCAAACTCTGCAAATGCCCTTCCAGCCATAGGCTCTAGCCCGTAATATTTTGGGAGTGCTTCCCAAAAACTTCTCCCCTGGTTCCAAGCACTTTCCCAGATGTATTAGTGACCAGTGTTCCCTCTGTGCTTGTGTCCATCATGCCACTATGCTTGACCTGCCTGCATGTTTCTTGGGATTCCCACTCCATTCAGTTTGGTCACCCTCCTGACTGGCTAGGCCAGTCTTTGTTGGAAAGCGATCCTGTTTTCTGGTGTACGCAGGTCAAAGTGGTGATGGGCAGCAATTTCCAAGGTGTGCTGGTCTCCATGAGCAAATGGGAAGAGGCAGACTCAAGGTTCTGCTCTTTTCCTTTCACCATCGCCGAAGTAATAAAACAAGTTGATCTCATGGAGCTGAGGTTGCTATATTTCAAAAGGTACACGTGCTCTTTTAATAGTAGTGGTAGCCATTAATATAAAAAAATATTTTTGGAAGATGCCTCCTGCCCCTGAACATCGTAGCACATTTCAAGGAGGGGCAGCTGCATCCAGCGAGGGTCTGGGATCCCCGAAGTCCATTTGGGCCAGAGGAGTAGTGTCACATCCGAGGGGAGGATGATGTCACCCCACTCTCTAAAACAGGAGTTCGGTCAGTGGGACCGGGTCCTGGGCTGAGGTGGAGGGTTCCCCCTTTAGGCCCGGCGCTGCCCCGAGGACTGGTCCGCAGCCCTGCAGCGGGGCAGGGCTGAGAGGCAGCCCGGGACAGAGCACGGGACAGAGCCAAAGGCGCTGGCCTTCAGGGGGAAGGAAGGGCAAGCCCAGATCCGAGGGGCCGGGCCGCGGGCAGCGCTCCCGGGTGGGAGCACCGCTGGGTATCGAGGAGCTGAGCGGTGCCTCTGTCCCAGGCCGGGGGTCCCTCCAGCCTGGCCAGGATCGACGGACTCCACGTCGAGGCGGGGTTGTCATTCGGCTTTAAAATGCAAAGGATCGCTGCATGATTGGCTTTCTGTTTACAAGTGCAGATCGAGAGAAGGCTCACGTTTTCTTTCTCCGTGTGGTCTCCCCGCCTTGGGTGCTGCAAGGGCAACCCGAGAAGGAAGAAAGGGGAAAGAGAAGAGGATTTCCCACTTTCAAGGTTCATCCTTCAACTACCCTGTCGTTGCAGTACAAGGTGCGGAGTGTATCGAACATTACGAGCACGGGTCTATGCAAATGACACGGGCATGAAAGAGCCCTGGCAAGAATAAATCTGTCGATGTACAGATGTTCCCCATTAACGTTACTGTTCAGCCTTGGTGGTTACGGTGGGAAGACACCGGATTAAAAATTCCCGTTGCCACCCCACCTCTCCTGAACTCTCCCCACACCTCTTTGTCTTCTCTTAATTAGGTAGGATATAATATTCCCTTTTCCTCTCCTCTGTCTTATTGAGACGTCTGCCGAGGCTTACGCCTTGAAATAGGAATGATATTGATCCCTCCTCCCCCTTCTGTCAATCCCGCTTTGTCCACTTTTCCTGCTGAACAAACAATTAAGAAGAGAAAAGTACGGGCTGGGCGGTAAACTTCGCACATGCCCGGCCCCCGCGGGTGCCTGAAGTGGGTCCTGGCCCACGGGGTGAGAAGACGGAGCTGGCGGAGAAGGGGCGAGAGCAGACGGCGGGGGGCTGCACACCGGGAAAGGCGTTCGGGACAGGGAGCTCGCTGCCAGCGAGCCCAGCCTCAGGCCCCAATAGCTTCCCCTCAGGAGAGAGCGACGGCAGCCTGCAGCTCACACCGGACGGGACGGGCGAACGGGAGGCGCAGGAGAACGGAGAGGGTAACCGGTAGCAAGCGCTCCTGCCCCGACCTGCCCTCTTGGAGGAAGCCCC
>JAVHNF010056418.1:14712-25923 GCA_034783455.1 Micropsitta finschii
GGGCTTTCATCCAATAGGACTTGAGATCTCTATACTCTTGCAAAGGTAAAACTCTAGCAGTAGAGAGTGCGGAGTTGTGTTAATATGGTGCTAAGCATGTTCTGACAGGCTTTTCCTGTTAGATAAAATGCCTTTGGGGAGATTTATAAGATAAAATGCCTGTGAGGAGATTTATAAACCTTTCTTCTAGTAAAATTGTTCTGCCAGTCAGCTTGTTGGGTCTTCGGGATGGAGCAGTTCTGATAAGGCCTGTTTGGGGGACTCCATCACATGATGTTCTGTCCTACTATAGAGACATGCCTAAAGGAAACATCAGACTGCAAATCCCACAAGATTGACTCAATGAGTACAAAATAATAAAGAAACACACAAATAAATGTGAAACTGCCCTCACAGTCATCTTTTGAAAATGAATGAATAAAAGAATTTTTTATTCAATCTGGCAAAAAATAAAAAAAGAATTTTTTATTCAAATCTTTACCAATCTGGCATCTTTCAGGTCTTACCAACATGTGAAAATGCCATCATCTGGGAACATAATCAGAGCTGCTGAGTCTCTGCAGTGCTCCTGGCACACTATGAGAATAGAGTAAAATCCCTCCCCATTTTTACTGCTGCAGTCTCCCTCTGCAATGACCTCTAATGTTTCCTTATACACTGCTTCCTCTGCGTCCATTCTGAAGGATGCAACAGTCATTGCAGTGACGTCAAAAAAACCCAAAAACTCAAAAAAAAAAAAAGGGCAACCAACCAAGACACCAAAAAAAGCACCTCAAAATAACCAAAGAACTTTAGAACTCCATGTTGAGGAACATACTAATAAATGTCTGTAAATCTAAAAGCAATGCTGATTACAGGCAGTGCATTTTCTATTCGTTTGCCAGCCTAAGAGAAAGATTAGACTGTTATACTCCTGTGAAACAAAATAACCTGCCTATGTGCATGGAAGAAAGTTGAGAAATGAGTGTTGAAAAGTGCACAGTGCTGGTGCTTTTAATTTATGGATGCATACACTATTATATCAAGGTAAACAACATCCTTTATGGCTTTTAAACATTCACACTATTTCAGGTTGCATTCCAATAAGTATGAAGAGGGTGACATTATTTTCATTACTGCTTCATATCATTAAAGAAAACAAAACTCAGAAACATCTTTCAGCAGCTCTGCTTTTTGGCTTTCATTGCTGTATGGTCGTCATGTGCATTAATAATGAAAGCAGCAAGGTAGAAAAAGACCAGACAAAACCAAAAACAACAATGAGAAAAATATAGTAAGAGAAAGACAAAAAAGACTCTATGATTCCTTGAAAAAGTGTAAATACAGTTTTGTTTTGACGTACTAATGATAATTCACAGCGCAGTCTCCAGAATACAAAAGATTCAGTGAACTAGGACAAGCAAATTCTCTATGGATGCTTTTGATTGCTCTAATCATCTTTTGATGATTACTTTGTTAAAGGTAATATCATTGCTGAAATATTCTTAGAGCGACTAGTCCCTATGATCTGTGTGCTGAATTTCCTGAGTGAATTTCCTGTTACTGATGACTGAGAAGTAATTTCTAGGGGAAGTACTATGTCTGCTTTTCTGCATGCAGCCCTAGAAAACAACCATGACATCCTTGCAGAGATCTGCTAGAAGCCCTAGAAATGTGCCATGGCAAAAAAAGGTTTTATACTTCTTGAAGATTTAGAGTTTTAGAGATATTTTAGAGAAGAATGATAGGACATTGTTGTGGTTTAACCCCAGCCAGCAACTAAGCCTCACATGGTTTTATTATTTATATAATTGCCTGTTGTGGTTTAACCCCACTGAGTAGCTCAGCACACAGCTGCTTGCTCACTCCCCATACAGTGAGATGAAGGAGAGAATCAGAGGAATTGCACCATCACTCAGAAGGTCCCTCACTGTGGCAAGTCCACCAGCCCTGACAAAAGCCCAGACAAAGCCCTGACCAAAATCCACAGAAGCTTCCCCTCTCAAGACAGATACCGGGAGAGCTCCTGTGCGCTCATCTCTTGTCCTGGTGGTGGTCAGTGGGTGCAGGAGCAGGAAGTTGGGTCCTGAGCCCATGGGGTTACATGACCACATCTTTTCTTCTTATGCATTTAAATGATGAAAAAAAAATCTGTTCATTTAAAAGTTATATACTAGCTATAAAACTCAATTCAGAATTTTTTACATCAAGACAGTAGATGCCAAAATTCAGAATGTGTCAAACTATTTGTTATTTGATCTATTAATAACTCACAGAGCTGAAAATATCTCACAGACTAATAATTTGAATGTGCTTCAGTTTCAATTCCAGCCTTCTTTCTTTGTTTTCCTCCAGTTGATACAGAATTGTTCAAATTTTAATCAGAGCAGTCTGTCTCTAGACAGAACTTGTTACTGTGAAAAATAGTGCCATCTCCCTCCCAGTCACTTGCTTCTTCCCTGACATGCTAACGATATCTTTCATGTTGAAAGTTAAAAATGCAAGAAATTTATGTAACTTGGTTGGTGGTTATTATTATTATCATCATCATCATCATTATTGCTTGGGTGCTTTTAGGGGGAGTTCAGTATCTTCTTTTGTTTTGGCTGGTGTAAGCACATTTTTGGCCTATGAGATACTTGTAACAGACTTTTTGTGACAGTTGTATCTACACAATAAAGGGAGGTACAGAATTGCTTTATGTAATTTCCTTAAGGTGTTTAGAAAATCTTTTCCATTCCATTCTGTCCATTTGCTCAGTAGCAAATCACACAAATTTTGCTGATTCATAAGACCTCCATAGAGTTAAAGAAGCTTGTAAGAACTGGAAGCATTGATGTGTTTGTTAAATTTCGCATATTTATGCATGTATGTCTGTGCATTTCCATGTTTAATTGTATGTGTTTAGTTTGGGGGAATATTTGGAGAAAAATTGAAGAAAATCACAGCTGTGGTAACATATTCCACAGAAATTGCAAATGAATACATCTCACTGAAGGGTAAGCAGCAACATCTGTAGGAATAATGAGAGATTAAATGAATACAGTGACATACCCAGTGTTGAAGCAGCTGCAGTCCATGCTGAGGTACTTTGCCAGTTATGTAAAGGCATCAAGATACCCTTCCAAGAGGTGTTAGGCAGCAGTAACAGTAAGGAGAGAATCAAAGGTATAAATAGATTTTAGTTCTTTCTCACTCAACACTGACAATAAAAACAGACAAGATCTGTGGTCCCCATTATTCGCCCCACTCCACTGCAAAATCTTCCATTTGGCAGTGTAGCATCCTGGCAAACCATCTAAAGCTTTTCTGCTAAAAACTAAAATCTCCAGGCACAGGTCTCCTGGGTAAATCACGACACAGGTGTGTTCTGTGTTACAGGAACAGAAAGGTTATGAGTTCAGGATGCAGATAGAAAGCAGGGAAAAAAGAAAAGTTTTTCCATATTAGCTCTTCTGTTAATGCCACATGAGCTGAAATTAAGAGGAATCACCAGATTATTTTAAATTTTTTACTATGTATCAATATCTCCTGTAGAAAAAAGTTTTCAATTTATCTTTGATTGAGCCAATATTTCTATAACCATGCAGTGAAAACAAATTCTAGTTATAGCTTGAATACCTCTGCCCAATATGCTTCCAGCATTGAGAATTATTGATTACTGTATACAAATATCAATAAATGTTTACATGTAGTCTAAAGCTTTATGCATATATCTGTCATGGAAATGTGATTGTGGGAAATATCTACCTTGTTTTCATGGGTTTGGCCTACAGTCATTTTATTATCATTTCTCATCACGTTCCACCCTGCCAGCTGAATCATCATCTCAGAAAACCTCAGTCTACAGCTGTAAATGAAGAAATTACTTCCAACAAAATGTGATTATTCATTTCCTGCTCTTTTAGTCTTGTAACATCTCAAGGTTAAAGATGCATATTGTAGCAGCATAGAATTCTCCCTTTGGTTTCTTAATTACAACCTGCTTACCAATGTTCACCAATAAAAAAGTAAGAATAAAAAAAAAATAGTTTTATAGCTAGAACTGTTTTGAAGAACTCAAAACGGATAAGTCTTGCAGGTTACAAGGGCAAACACTTAAAATGTTTTGTGAAAACACATCAAACAGAACAGTTCTAGTGAACTTAAAAACAAAAACAAGACAAAAATGAACTGGTTCAAGAAAGGCTTGTCCAGTTTCTGGACAGATTACTTGAGGAGTGACACTTACTGAGTGACAGCTCCAGAGCCTGTTACTTCTGGCAGCCCATAGCTAAGGAAGCAGATGTCTGCTTCAGACCACATGTATCACAGATGCATATGCAGCCTGGGAAGCCAGTGTTCCAAAGGCTGAGCTGCCATGCAAGGATTAGAAGCTGCCAACAGAAAAGGTTCAAAGGAATACTATTTTACTTGAGAAATATATCGGGTTTGGAGCTTACATTGAACCACTATAATTCTCAACTTGTGAGATTGTTGTATCCATCTAGGATCAAAATCTTGCTAGGATGAAAATCACTCTGCAATATATATTGAGTTTCCTGTGCTTTGCAGGTTCTAATAGGCATAGTCTTTTCTTTGTGAGAAGAGGTAGATCTTTGGGCAGCTGCACCTCTGAACCAGCAGAGGATCCAAAATGCGGTATTTGCACAGTCCAGACAGTTTTAGCAATCTGATGTAGCGTGATTGAAAAGACAAAAGTTAGGAGTTGAAATTAGCCAAAAAAACAAATCTGGCAGCAGGTGGAATAGAAGAGCAGAGTAGATAAGAAGATTGAGAGCAATTATGTGCTTATTTTTACTGATGTGGTAAGAATATTCTCTCTATAGGAAGCCCTGTTTTTAATGTTGTATTGCTTCATTACTAAACTTGCATATGTATAAAGAGAAAATAATAAATCAAAAGGCATACACATAGTCAAAGGAAAGCCCACTGACATATATAGAAATACAGGCAGATACCATATTCATGCATATACATACCTTTATATACTCCCATATAAAAATCTGCTGTATTTTCCTATACAGTATGCATGCACATATAAATATCTATTTTATATACATATGTATATTTATATAGATTTGTATACACACAAGCATCCATATATATAACAGTAGTGACATTACTTGTTCTATTAATGACAGGAAAACCCAGCAACAGACAGCATTTCTATTCTGGTAAATACAAGGATTTACTAGTAGCCCATCGGAACATAGTCTAATGATTCATATGGAGAACAACTTCAGTGTATGGTGAAAGCAGTTTACTGTGCTGCGTTGAGTAGAAGCATAGCAAATTACTCATGGTCTCCCATGGATTCCACAGGTACAGTAATCAGGATAACAATTTATGTACAGTAGTTTAATGTCACATCTTCAAAACTCAAACAGTACAGGAACTTGTCATTTTGAACATGGCTGGGTTTTTCTGTTGGAGCTCTATGTTGACCAGGCATGAATTATAAGTGCAACTACTGTGCTTGCATTAGGATGGCCTGTTAAAACTGTGACACTTAGGATATCCCAAACAGATGTGACATTTTAGAAAAGCAAACCATTAACAGTTTTCAAATCAGTGAAAAAAATTGCTTTTCTGTAAATACAATTTTTTTTCACTCCTGAATTTGGGTTTATATTCCTGCAATCACTTCAGTTTCAAATGACAGAAATGATATTAAAAAGGTGACACTTGCAGTACCATTGTGGTCATTATGTTTTTAAAATAACTTAAGCCAGAAAGAATGGTTTTATTTTGATTTATTGTAGTAAAATCTACTAATTAAATCTTATGAATTAGAAGTAGGAAAATAATAATTTTTTTATTTATCAACTCAAAACCCCAAATTATGCTACAGCTAAACCCAATTTTATTTAGAAAAATTAAAAGATCAGGGAAGTGTTTATTTCAAATGCAACAGTGAAATGTAGAAATAAAAGTGGTTTTATCAATTTTGTCTGCAATAGCTGCCAAAGTAAATTTTGAAGCAGGATATTGTTTCAAAGTGTTTAATCCTAAATATATTGTTGAGAAGAGAAAGTAAATAATCCTCATATTGGCTTATTTTATTTTGCTTCATAATATGCAGAGAAAATGAAACAAATCTCAATACATATAACTATTTAGATACCCTAATACTAAATTTTAAGGCAAAGAAAATGGTTTGTGGAGAAGAAGGTGTGTGCTACTTAATATTAATGTTCAGTAGTCTAAGGGTTAGATCTAGCATACCGTTTTTTGAATGAAGGATGGGGACAAATATGGGACCTTCTGCTCTCTGACTACATGCTCATTATATTACACTGCAGGGAAAAGAAGAAGTCTTCCTACCACATCTACAGGAATTATATACAAGTTGGCTTTTTGCTGACTGGTTTGGAGACATAGCAGAAAGTGCGAGCATGTACAAGAAGAAGAAGAAATAGAAAGGATTGCCTCTTCTCCTCTTCTTTCTATTCCGTAAGGTTACTAGAACGTCCAGGCCCTTCACACCGTCTATTTGGCCTTAAGCAAAAAAATGTTGAGCATGGCCAAGAACACATGCAGTTGAGGGCACACAGTAACTTTCCCTGAAACTTGGTAGGAGGAAGAAAGGCTGGATTTTTGGGGAGGAAGAACTGGAAGATCCTAATAGCTCATTTGAACAACCCACCTCCAGCAAAGCTGTGGCCTCATATATCACTCAGCCAGTGCAAAATCTGACTTGAGTGTTGCCCATTTCTCCTACTGTTTTTCATTAGAGCAGTCTCTACTATTCACAGTCATCATGACTGCCGCATGCTTTTACAACACCAGCTACTCTCCAGAGGCTTCACCTACCTAGAATTTAAGCAGCATTCCTCAGCTGGAAAGTTTTTATTAGTACTCGAGTGAAACCAGACACAATTTTTCAGGGCCCAAATTCAGGTTGTCATAACAACTTGACTCAGTTCTAATAATCCTATTTTTATTACACTGCTTAAGTAGAAAGAACAAGATGTATTTGTTCCCTATAAAAGCAATTGCAATCCAACCAGCCAAAGTGTGTTCCTGTAATTAGATGTAGAGCACCAGTATACCTCACAGTGACATGAGGTTATTCGCAGAGTAACCCTGCTGATGTTGGTAGTTTAGTTTGAATTTAGATAGGTGCACCTGAGCTCTGAATGCAGCACCAAATAACTAAGCTTCTTCTGCTCTTAAGGAAAGCTCTACTATTCAAATCGGAAAGGATACAGAAATGTGAACATATTGAAAAAGACCAAAGAAAATGATGTTTGCATAGAGGTAAGAAAGGAAGATCATTGGCTCTGGAAGTAAATAGTCACACTGGATATTTCAATCTTATCCTGAGATGTTTACAGAATGCCTGCTAAAAAAAATCTTCATCCGCTGTTGACTTCTAAGCCACATTTTCTGGGACAATTGTGTCCTGTGTATTGTCACGGTGGTAGTTTTCTTAACCTTCTCTAAGCTGTTTCTAAACATCTCGGTGCCCCACAGGACAAAGCAAAACAGGAAAATTGAATCTGTTTTCAGTTTCTCTGATAGTACTAGAGAAGTGTAGTCAGTCAGCTACAGGTAAGGCCTGGTTTAAGGAGCCTGTCTCTTTCCCTGCTTTTTGGAAATGGATTAACTGATTAACTGAGTAACTGTAGTCACTTACAACTTAGATATCTAAGGAAAGCTACTGGACTAAACTCTGCAGATGCTGGAGAAAGTTGTTAAGTTGTTATATGCGCAGGGTCGCTATACTATAAGAAGCCTGGATTTCATACCTGTAGAGGAAGACCAGATGTTTTGACTGAACAATGTGTCTCCTTTTCAGGTTGCAGAAGTTAGGTGAAAGTGTTTCTATTTCGTATTCCCAGTTCCTAGTTATGACCTGATAGCTGTGTGATGTTTGTAAGCATGAGATTTTGAGAAGTGTCCCCTAGGCCACTTCTAATAGATCCTCAGTTCATGTGTGCTAGGCCTTGTGTCTGCTATCCCTAGCTCTGCTATAATATGTAAACTAGACTTTGTTTTATGCCATTCTGGTGTTATGAATCCACATGTGGTTGAAAAGTAAGTGAAGGTTAAGGACAGGTAGGATCTGTGCAAATGACTTGCACTCCATTTTGTGTACACTTTTAATAGGTCCTTGAAATGCCATTTTTATGCTCTGTCCCTTAATTTGTTCAGGAAAGAAGAGGAGAAACCCCTGAACAGCTTCAATTGATATAACAAAATGGCAGCCAAAACCATTGCCTGCAGCCTTTTACCTCCAGAGGACCAACAAAGGAAGAAGCAAGTTGTTTGTGTTCCCTTAGATTTAATAGCATTCAGTGTGATGTCTGAGAATACTGAATAATAAATATCATGTGGTGAGGTTCTGCACAGAAATAATTTGCAAGAACAAAGAGAAAGGAAAATAAGGGGGATTTAGATGTGTCCTGGACACTGGTTTCTATATTAAATAAAGTGCTCGGTGTTTGAGTTCTTGATCAGTATGTAAGGTATCAAACAACTCCCTGCCCCTGTTGACAGTGCTCTTTATGGAACAAACAAACAAAAAGTGTAATTTACTTGAGTCTTTGATAACATCTGCTTTTCCTAATATCACTGACAGTATTTAGTGACACTATTTTCAGATAGATGTCTGATGTGCTGATAATAAATATTCCATGCACATGGTTGTATTTTAGTATTGAAATAGAAGGTCTATGATAAGTTCAGTCCCTGTTTAGAAAATATTGTTTTAAGTAATGCATCAATATTAAGTCTGTTTTCCCATTACTTTGTATATTACTGGATTGCTGATCACTGTGCAAAGGAAATGCAAGTAGCTTCTATCCAGATATTAAGGCCTTTTTTTCTCCTGTGTTACAAAAGATAACTATTTCTTCATGAGTCCCTGGGATCTCAGGTATGACTGTTATCATTGCATTCATGCGATGCCATCATATCCTCTGCAAGAAAGACTTGACTTTAGGTAGCAGAATTTGACTAACCATTTGCCCAATGGTATGATAACTCTACACAAGGTATTCAGAATTGAAGGTAAGAGCATCTATCAAACCAACCCTACAAATACCATTCATGATACAGAAGCTTCTTCTAGTCACCTTTAAATCACGACTTCTGTATCTATTTTCCATGGTCTATGAATACAACAAAATATAAGTTTATAACAGCAGAACTTGACAGAGCAGGGATTTTTTTTGCTTCCATTTAACAGATCGTTTTATCACATAATTTTTCAGAGCCATTGTGTGGTTATCTGAACTGTTGGGACTATATGTAATATAAGATAATTTCTTAGTAACAGTGCTTTTCTTCTTCATAAGTTAAAAAAAGACCAAAAATTATGGCTAAGTCTATTATATAGGATAATAAAAGAAAATGTATGAACTGAAAAAACACATTTCCTTAGGAACCAGAATAAGATATTATTTCATTGTTAAATAAATTAACATGGTGGCCTTCCTTTTAAAGTAAAACACTTTGTGACCATAGAAATAAAGTGCAATTACTAGTATTAAAATTGATGTTTAGTTGCTCAGATTTTTTTTGAGGAAATAGTATTTTGGATTTTTTTCCTACAATTTGAGATTTTTAATCATGTTATTGAGGAATTTTCAAAGCAAGATAAACCTTAGAAGAGCTGTCATTCGAGCATTCTTTTCAATTTGATTATTGTGGAGGTATTTGCATTTCAGTTCTAATCAATTCCTTAGCAATCTCAACCCAAAAGTATGGGGTTTTTTTTCATTCTTCTCGACACTTCTGCGATGCCTTTTCTTGCAGTAATGGATTATGGATCTCTTGATATCATATTTATGTATAACATTAGAGAAAATATTAAATATAGGACAGGAATTTTCCTCCCTATGATGATATCACTTTGATCTCCAGTGCATATAGAAAATTTATAAAAAGGAAAAGTTATATTTATTTAAGGCACTAGGATTGTCATTCTGAAAATGAACCAGAGATGGGCTGTTTTCATTCCAAACACATTTGACTCCAAATTTTTCATGTAAGTAAAGCATTGCTCTATCCTCTGTGTATCTGTTAAGATCATACCCAATATTTCTCAATTCTTTACTGTTGGCTGAGTTACTCCTGAAATTCAGGCAAACATAATGAGTTACACTGGAAATTCAGACAGACATAATGATGCTGAAAGACTGGGGAGAACGCTCTAAGCCATAAAATCATGCAGCTCCTCAAAGTTCAAAGAGGTAGACTTGCCAAGACAGGAACTAGGCTCTTTCGCATGAGCAATAATTGGGAAGCTTAGCCAAGAGGACCTGGCTTCTTGTAATCTCCAATAACAAAACCTCCTCTGTTTCCAGAAATTGCTCCTTGCCTTCTTTTTTCTTTTTTCTTTTCTTTATTTCCTTTTTAACCCCATCCTTTTGGGGGTTTTGTTTTTGCTTTGAAAGTATTGCTTTTCTCTATCAGACTTACTTGGCATGCAAAATAATCTGCCAGCTGCATCATGGCTTCTCTGGGCACACATCAAAAACTAGTTTGGATGCCACCTGTTTGATTACTCATAGTGATGCCAGTCCTGATTGTGCTTGAATGTGCTACTAGCAGAATAAAAAGCAACAGAAAAGATTTTGTTTCTCTAAAAAATGAAGTTGAAGAAGTGGTGGTAATTAAAGAAGCCCTGATCAGAACTGAATCTGTCATATCATATAAATAGCTATATTGAATTTGAATATTGGACATTATATCCTGATTGATTTTACCAGAACTCAAACCTCAAGTACAATTTTCTGTACCAACTGTGAGTTTTTTTTTTAATAGCACGATTTTTTAACACCTTATGAAAAATGACTCTGCACATATTTGCAAATTACTGCATGGAATTTCATTTTTAATTACATTAATATATATGTGCAGATCTTTAGAATATTCATAAATATGGTAGTATTTTTAAACAATTCTTGTATACTTTTTCAATTGAGTTATTTACTCTGTTATCAGAAAAAAATGAAGACATAGAA
Organism: Micropsitta finschii; assembly: GCA_034783455.1. NCBI lineage: Eukaryota > Metazoa > Chordata > Aves > Psittaciformes > Psittacidae > Micropsitta > Micropsitta finschii. The sequence goes on from JAVHNF010056418.1 coordinate 25,668, forward strand.
AAATCTAGAATAGAAGTCTAGCTATCCTTAAGTACAGGCTTAAAAAAAGAAGTTGACTTTTACTTTAAAAATGCCTCTTAGCTGTAAAGGGAACTCACGAGTTCAGATGTAGACCCCTAGATTACAGATGTTTGAAGTTCAGCAAAATAACCCCATTATTTCTGATAAACATCTTAATAAGAAGTTCACCAATTGGATATGTAGCTAATCTATATCATTTAGGTATGATGTACCCTTTATGAAACAGGGTGTAGAA
>JAVHNF010056420.1:0-11601 GCA_034783455.1 Micropsitta finschii
TAATACACCCTTTGGAGATCCTGCTGAGTAGATCAGAGAGTCTGAAAAAGCCACCAAAGACATTAAGCAAAGCTAGCCAAAACCATGGAAAGAGGAAAAGAAGGAGAGCTAGCCAAGAGGCCTCTGATGCCAGCTAGTAACACAAAGACACAGCAGCTGCTGGACCATCAGGACTTAGATATTTGTCACCTGCTGGGGTGGAACTGGGGGCACTCTGAGAAATGCTGTAGGTTTAGGGAAAAGTCTATGCTAGGTTAGAAGTAGCTTCTAGATAAGGTATCATAAAACAAGGTTGTTCTGTTTGGCTGAGAGCAGGTCGAGACTTAGTGAACAGGATCCTTAGGTTAATTAGATTGAAAGGGGACACATTTTCTAAGTATGGGATAGGGTCTCAGAAGGCAGATATGCTCCCCTACAGAAGGTCTGAGCTCAGTTACGAGCTTGCTCTAGGAGTATATAAGCTTTTGAGACCCAAAGCTTATACTTTGCTCTCTTCAGGCCCAAAGCTTAGTTGGAATTTTGCTGGATTATAGGAAAGGACATGGTAAGGGGTATTTCAAAGTGGGATATACTGTCACTTTACAGGATCTGGAGGTCCATGTGCTAGATTTAAAAGTGATGACTAGAAGGATGTTTCTGCTAGGAAGCTGAGAGACTACTTTGGAGGTAAAGGACTACGTGACAGTAGAGCTATTTCATAAGGCAAATCAAAACATATATTGTAACCTTTGTTCCAGTCCTCATGGGGAGTATGGGCTGGAGTACTCAGGCTCTTTCTGAGTTGAGATAAGATAATCCACACATGCTTCTAAAACTACATTATCTTAGTCTTGGTAGGAAAGCAGTACAAATCATATCAGGATTCCTATGACAATGAAAAAAGCAAAACCAAAGCTCATTCACATTTCACTGGAAAGAAACAACTGAAGAGTTTGTAGTGTAGTACAACAAAGAAAACAACAGTAATAACTCAGACCTCTGCATATACAATATCCTTTATCTGGCACACAGCAACATCAACCAATCTCTTATGCTGTGTCCCAGTAGTTAAAGCTGAGACCTTGAAAAAAATCACAGAGCTTCTTCATCCATGACACAGTGCAAAGGGCAAAATTCCAGTGTGTTTTCTGGCCATTTTTTTTTTTTCAGCTCAAAGGAAAATTAATGTTTCAAGGGAAAATAAAAGGAAAACTACTTCCCAGGGAAAAAAAGCATCCTTCTTTCATCTTTAGACTAAATATTATAGTGGCAATAAAATAAAATCTTACTCTTACAAGAGTTTATGTGGGTTTGGTACCTGCTAAATATTTGAATGATAATGATCTATTTGTGATTTTAAATGCATTCCCATTATGTAGGATATTAAGAAATAAAATGTCTCATGGCTTTGAATTGGAAATTCATATACTGATATAGAGCACATACTGCTCTGTATTACGTTGAGTATGATTTAGTATCAGTTTTTCACATGCAAATCCAAAGTGTTGAAGTGCAGTGAGAAACTGAAAGCTTAGATTTTTACCACCAATCCCAGGAAAACTAGACTAAAAAGTTGATAAAGGCAACAGGATAGATAGGATTGATAGAAGGATATTCAGATGGATAGACAGAAAACAGTATTTTGCTTTTCTGTTGAAGATTGTCAGTGGTTCAGCACTGTACAAAACAAAAGGAATAGAAAAGAATATTCTAGATTGAAGGATGGTTTGGGGATTTTTTAAAGTGTGCAACAGTAATGGTAAATTGGATGTACTAGTAATGACAAGCTTGGCAGAAACTATGCTTTAAGGAATAATTTAAATTTAGGTAGATTAGTAATTTGCTTATAAAAGGTGAGAGAGAGACCTTCAGAAATATAATATACATGTTAGAAATCCATTGCTTTTCCCTGGGAGCTCTGAGATTTATGTAGAAGATGGAAGAGCCACTAGGGATCAGGGGTCTCAGTAGTGGACTCTGTACCTCTAATCAAGTCATTGAGATGTGGTTTGGGGGGGCATGGCAGGAAAATTGTGCTGTTCACATCTATTTGAAGCCATTGCAGAACTCTCAGCTTCCTTCTTTCAGGCTTTCTGCTTCATCCCTCCAATACCTACCACTCCTTTGAAAAATTCATGCTGTACTATGAAAAGCTATTCAAACGATGTATTGACATAAAGCACCTTGGACCCACAGAAATTCCTGATGACCACAGGCAAGACATGGTAGTGTTGAAACAGCCGAAAAGGCTGGGTTTTACAAAGGCAGGAAGACTTTAAAGGCGTAATAGACTCGTAGCACCATATTGTGATGATCCTACATAACTAATGAACTGGGGCATGCACAAGAAATCTGTCTTTTCAGAATGTAGGAGGACTTGTGACAGGCATGATCTCTGCAATCTGAGAGTGCAGGGTCTTGGCCACAAACTGCAAGTCACCAAAAATAAAAGGAAGCAGAAGGCGGCATTGTCAGTCTGCTTCTGTTTCCAAAGCAAGGTTGAAGAATGAGAAAGAGAAGAAATCTACTTCATCCTTACTACATGATAGAGTATGCCTCAGAGAAGTGCAGACACTTCTACAGATGTATTAGGCACAATCTCTTTGGTACAGAGGTTTCCTTTTCAAGGAAGTGCAGCTCTTCATTGCCTCCTGTGAAATATTATTAGAAAAAATTCCCAGGAGAGATCATAAAATCTTTCACAAAAGAGAAATCACAATGTGAAAGCACAAAGCTTCCTCAGCCATCAAGTATTTGTTGTTAACAGACACAGCACCAAGCACTGTGTGGTAAAATTAGCTGTAATGAGGAAGTATATGAAACTGTATCCCTTAGGAATTTATATGTGGTATTTTACTGAACTAAGACATGTCATCTATAAATTTGCAATTACTTATATTAGTGGCAAAATCATGTCAGACCTGTAAAGGTGAAAAGTCTCGACGTTTGTAATAAGTCCTGTTTCAATTTGCATGACTTACAAGTCATACATGCAGGTGAGCAGACAGATTCTGAGCTGGTACCTGAGAGTATCTCTGTAGCTTTTGTTGAAGTTAGGCTAAACTTTAACATTGAGATATCCATGGGAATACACAACGCCAAAGCTCTAATACCACAAAGCCCTGAAGTACATGCTCAAAATCAGATACGAGTTTTGCACAGCGGAATAAATCTATACATGTGTTTACAATTAGGGGTGTACTTTAGGGCTTTGTTAAATATAAGCCTAGAAATTTTAGCTGATCAAAGATGCTTTTTATTTCAGAAGATTACTAATAAGAACTTTATCTGAACAGACGCTTTAAACTTTTCTATATGTGAGATATGCTTGATACATAAATAGACAGATACATACACACACACAGATGCATAGATATTTTTCTCCTAAGTATGACAGATACATGAAATATTGTCCTGCCAAGCTAAATTCTAAATTAATTTCTTCTGACTGCCATAAAAATATTAATTGAAGTAGAAGATGCTCTTTAAAAGAGCAAAACACACGTGTTAAAATTCTAGATAGAAAACACCAGGAAATTCTTATCCTTCAATTAAAAATTATGAAATATTAATCTCCTGAAGAGAATATCAAGATTTAGTGACTCAAAAGGTATGCATTAATGAAAGAAAACTACCTAATGCAAATTACTGACTGATCACACACATAACAATGACCTACATAAACAACTTGGTAATTATTGCAGGGAGCACCATTAAAGCAGAAATCTGTGAAAATAGTCTGAAGCATTTCACTGCATCTGCATATTTACTGTCTCTTAATGATCTTCGAATAACGTGCTTAGTTAGCACCTAAAAAATTATGTACGCATATCTACAAATATAATTCCTACATTTCACTTCCTGTATTAGCTACATAGAAAAATGGAAAATCACCATGGAAAATATATATGGATAGATTAATTTCATTGTAGTTGCTGTTAACACCTGTAGGCTAGTTTCTCCGCTGAGACAAATTGCTATAGTTCCACTAATTTCAACTGAGGTATATTTCTTGCCAGCTGAGCAGCTAGCCTTGTTCTTTTTGATTTGTTTTCTTTCGATAATCAGATGGAGGCAATTTAAAATACCGATATGAGACTTCTCAGAGAAATTACTAACAATGACATATTATATTTGTGTTTTCAACTAAATTGGAAAATCAGGCACGAAAATAATTAAGATTTCAGACTTAGAGTTAACTTGCCAGTTTGTGACATTGTAACAGAGAGCCCTTTCCACATAAATTCCCCTTTCACCTTACCCATTCAGAAATCCCCTGCACATACTGAAGAGTTTCCTACAACCTTTGTTGTCACAGCTTAGTTTTTGTTCCTCCCCAGCTGAAGTAACAGTTGACGTCTGGATCATACTATGGCTGGGTTTTCCCCACAAGACACAAATTCTTGGATCAAGTAGGAAAAGCTCAAAACTATTCTCAGTAGTGAGGGAGGAACTAATAACTCAAGGAACATGACATTTTTACTAAGCACCATGGTCTAGGATTCTTCAGGAACCAGCTTTAATAATTTGGTTGTACATTGCTCTGAAGGGATTAATATTATTTAGTTATAAGCATGGTTTGAAGGAGGACCGCTAACACATCCTGTACTCTTTCATCAGCTCTGCATCCGATCTGGGCTACACATAATTCAGAAGAATCATCACAGATTGATTTCCCAACTATCTGTGTGCCTCCAAGCACGCACAAGGGAAAACTCTACCAAGCGTAAAAAATGGCCTTTAATATCACAGTATACCTTTTGAGATGCCTCCCTAAACTAATTCAGAGAAGCAGATGAGCATTTCAGTCTGTTTGTTCAGAATAATATAGCAAATCCTACACTGTCATATACAAGAAGATCAAACTGGGACCATCTTCAGTATTAATCACTGCTTTCCATATAGATTTTACTTGTTATTCTCCGTGTTTTGTTCAATATTTGGTAATAGACTGCTCGCTACTGGTAGTCAGAGAACGGCAGACTTTGAAGAAAACAGCATAGTTGTAACACTTTTAAGTAGTGCATAAAGGTAGAAAGAATACATTCAAATGTAAGTGGTCTTTATGTGCCATTGAGATGACTAAGTTATCATCATTTCAAAATGCCTTATAGAAATAACTAATTTTAAAGGTACATCAGCATCAAACTTCCAGAATCTTGTAACATACTGTTACTGAACATCCAAAGTTATGACAAACGAGTGGAAGCACAACTTCTCTCCATTTTTTAATTTTTTAGCTTTTTATTTGATTAACAGGCTTCATGCCTAGTGGAGTTCAACAACAGGTTTAAGAATACACACTTTTAGTCTTTCAAGGCATATGAGAACTAACTGATGTTCCATTATCACAGTGGACATTCAAGAAGGAAGTTTACGTTTAAATGACATAATATAAACTAAAAATACTCCTCATCTAGCTGTGTTTGACACTTTGTGTAACTTCACGAGCACAAAATCGGAATGTATATGTGCTGTATGGCTTCAGTGCAGGGCAGTACAATAAAACAACAAATCACCCTTCAGGAGTTTCACTTGAACAACAAAGTATATATGAAAGAAAAAAAGGGAGTATAGACAGGACTAAAGCTTGCAGTAAGGAAAGTAAAAGAGCACATGCAGGAGACAATAAGGATATATCAAAAGGTTCCCTCATAAAAAAAGGGAAGAGGAGAAAGTTCGCTGAATGAATAACTCCAAGCATTAGAAAAAGGAAGTAGCTGGCCTCAGCCAGGAATGAGGAAATCAGCTGTGGATGATTAGCAAACAACTGCCTTATTTACATGAACTCAATGTACTTTAGAGGCTCACTCTGATGATTAACTAGTTTGGGTCTGCTGCTGATCATAAAGAGGCTTTCCCTGATACCTGGTAAGCTAGATAAATATGATTTAGAGATGATAATTTTGTGGAATTTTGCATACTGGGTAGTCAGGAATGAGCGATATTGTCAGGTCAAAACTAATGGCTGCTGACAGGCGCTGGGTCTCTGTATTTACACTGCAGACACACCCAGAGCAGCCTTCCTCAGGGCTGCAGCCTGATGCCCTAGGAGATACTTTACCAGTAAAGGGCTTGCCCCGTTGCTGCCTGAGCACATACCACTAACAGAGTTCAGAATGTGTCATGATGCTACAAATAAATAAATCAATATACAGTTATAACACCAAAACACTGCTAATGCACAGCATGTGGAAAATAGGAAAAAATACAGAAAAATAGGCCTCCAGATTTAGTGCAGCTATTAACGTAGCTAATTCTACTTTGTGAATTAAACATTTTGAGACAGACATGAAGGTAAAAATACTTGGTTTGGCTTGAGCCAATACGAGAGCTTAATACCACCAAAGGGCAAGATCCTGCTTTTCTTCCCTCCCTTTCATTCCCAGTCATAGGCCCTTCACTTTGCGCTGAGGCCCACTTCAGACCCCATGTGCATGTATACACGCATGGATGCAAACACAAAGAGCCGATTCAACTTACAAATCTGACAGAAGACTGTTTACGCATTTTTTTCTGGGTCAGCAGGGAGAAATTTGTGTCTTTCAGTAATGATGTCCTACTAGATTACTAATTTGAATTGAGCCATGTAATTTAATTTCATCCCAAAGATGTACTATTACAAGATACTGACTTCACTGAAATGATCTGGGGCAAAATAAATAAATAAATACAAAATAAACATTAATAAATAAATAAATACCAAACACCAGGCTCCAACAAGTGGATTTTTAAGCCAGATCATTTCAGCAATCCATTTTATAATGCTTCCTAAAAAAATATTGTATTGGCAGAACTAAGGAAGCGGACAATCTGAACACATGACTGGAAACAATCCATCAAGGAAAGGAGACAGTCTCTTACATTGGCTTTCTTGGGAAAACCAATGGCTGCAAGTCCATACCTTTAGGTGCCTGTATTTTCAGAGTTCAGTTACTTCACTGCTGCCTACCTCTGTCCCCATTATCTGCTCTTAAAAGTGAACTTTTCTAGTGACTCTTCTTTTTTCCAGCATTGCTTATAGTGTAGGTTTTCACAGAATGGCTGAGCCAATGTAACATCATTCTGCTACGTGAAGCAGCCATGTTACTTCCTCCATTCACTTTCTCTTTCCTTGAACCAGTTACCGCACTGATGTCAGCCCTCTGAGAGGTGTTTCAGCTCCCACCATATCACCGAGAACTATTCACTTGTTTTGCTGGATTAGTTTTCTCTGGTTTAGTGAGTGGAACTGGCTTATGGTAGGATCAGAAAAACACAATAGTCAGCATCAGGGAAGCCACAGGAACGCGTGGCCAGGAGAAGGGGGAAACTGAATTGACCCTTTCAGCAGTGGCAAGGTACTAAACCAGTTCAACCTCAGAACAAGCGAAACAAAGCCTCACCCTCACTGAAGATAATAACCAATGGCTCAGTTACTGTGGGCTGTAGTATTTGGCACAATAGCTGAACTCAGCTGTTTTTCAAAGGAAGTCCTGTCACCTTTCATGTTTCTGGTCATGAAGGGTATAACCAAAGAGGAACTGCAGTTCTCTCGGTAAGAGAAGTCCACATTCCTGGCAATGAAAAAAATACTCCTGCGCCATGACAGGCAGTGGTAGTGAAGAATATAATCTGTGTATTTTGTAACACTGTTCGCAGTAAGTGCGGTGATACAGGTATGTGCTTTTTGGAGTAGGATCAATGCAAAGGACTTTATCATATAAGGGACTTTATCAGAAGACAGACTTCTCTTCCTGCCCCTCTGTCCCCTCACTGGGCTGCTTATCATCCTTACCTGCCCTGCTAGGATTCATGTTCACTCGCACCAAATGTGAGGTGGCTCAGTTCTCTTTGGGCCCTTTCCTTGCTAAAAGCAGCAATGCTCCTGGCCATGGGGAAGTGGGGGTGAACATTTCCATTGAAGGAAGACAATCACTGAGTTGATACAGACCCAACCCTCTGGAGAGGTAAAAGGAAAAGGGAACAAAGAAAAGGCAATAGAGAGGGGCAGAGTCACAGTTATGCTCAGAGCCAGACTGTGCACACTGTGACAGAGCACAGCAAAATCTAGTGCCACAGATACAATCCTGGCATTGCAGGAACTCTTAAGTGTATCATGTACATTTAGAACTGCAGTTATTACTGTATATCACCATATGCTGTAACCACCCACTGCTAATAGCAAGGATCCTTGTTTCTTTCAAGCATGAAAAAGGGATTCATTATTGGCTGGAATCTGCCTGAAGGTTGTGGGAGAATAATGGCCACAGGAAACAAAACTATTGCCATCTTAACACCTGCAGTTCTACTTCCATTACAGCATGACTCCTCTAGGCATAAGAATCTACCTGTTCAAACTGTACCCTTCTCTAAATACAAGATGATTTTACATGAGCTGTCTCCTGTATTTTTCTTAAGTAGAAGGATCAAGCAAGTCTCAGTCCTGTTATGTTTTGCTATGGATCCTGGCTGATGCCAATTAAGCCACAAGCATAACTGTCTGACTTTGGTGATGTAGCAACATGCCATGTGAGACTGCAGCAAGAGATAACAGCCCACAGCCCAGAACGCAGGAGTGCCTGTGAGTAGAGAGGGAACTGGTGAAACAAGGGCTTTTCAGACTTATTAGAATATTTTATTTCATGTAGTCTTGTGTACTTGTAGAAAAGCCAAATGTAGCCAAAAACAAAGGGATTTATTTTCCTTTAAGGACACCGTTTCCTTGGGTGTATTTGAAGAAAAGTGGATGTTAAGCACTTCTGAATGAGTACTGGATAGTTCTGAGGGCTCCAGGCACTCAGCAGCGCATGGAGTACTGCCACCTTTTGGTCATCTTCTGCAAAGAAAAAAACCCTTTTCCTTGCTCTTTTAGAATCTCCCCAGTGTGTAAAATTCTTTTTCCATAAAGTCCTTCTGTCTTGGAAATTCTCTCTCCCTTCTTTTAGCTGAGAGGTATGGAGAGATGTTTGGAAGGATATTTAATATCCCTTGTTGTACATGATTATTAGGTAATTTTCTTGGTTTGCAAGTAGTCTTTTTTTACAATGCTGAGAAGGCTTCGTGTTTGATCAATGTGAAATAAAAACATACTATTACAGTTTTATTCAGACTCACAATCATGTTGCTATATGTGACTGCAATCTTTAGATACTGCTATCCCAGAGAGAGTTATTAAATGTGTCCTTCTTTAAAACAGGTGTCACAAATAATAATAACCAAGAGCCCTGCTCTAAAATGACAACACTGGGAACCAATATCCTAAGAAATCTACAGCTTTCAGCGTGATACAAAAAGCAGCACGCATCCATTCACTCCAAGAGATACTTAATGCAGGGGATTGTTTTCCTGTTACAAAACAGAACCACATATTGCATTCCTCTGAAGCCAACAGGAATTCTGAATAAGATGACCCAGGTTGAAACTTTTCAGGTTGTACTTGCTACCTGAGTGAATGACTGGATTTCACTTAACTTTCTATCCAGATTTACGTGCAATTCCTTTACTAAGGAGAAGAGTAAAATGCCAGTTCCTAAAATTTCCAAAGGTCCTATTCTTTGAACTGAAGGAAATAGGAACAGAAGGAGAACAGACTCCGCCTTGGATGGTCAGGCAAGAGGAGAGTAAACTAGCATATTTATTTTTATCATTTTAAATTGTAAAGTACTCAAAGTGACCATTCTTCTTCATCTCAAGGGCTATAATCTTTTTAGGTAGGGTCTGTTGCAACAGGACAAGGGATAATGGTTTTAAACTAAAAGAAGAGAAATTCAGAATAGATATAGGAAGAAATATTTTATGATGAGGATGGTGAGACACTGGAACAGGTTGCCCGGAAAGGAGGTAGATGCCCCATCCCTGAAAACATTTCAAACTCAGGGTGGATGGGGCTCCAAGCAACCTTGAAGATGTCCCTGCTCACTGCAGGGAAGTTGGCCTAGATGGCTCTTAAAGGTCTCTTCCACCCCAAACCATTCTATGATTCTATGATAACATTTAGGGGGGCACAAAGAGGAACTGCTATTTTCAGACAAGTAAGAAGCAGACTTGTGTTTTTTCAATAATTGCTCTTTCTCCTGCATTTAGTTACGATCTTATATCATAAGAGGGTTCCCCAGGTACAGGACATGTTTTTAGTTTAGTGGCAAATATTTTTACAAAATTATTCTCTTTTCTTAGAGGGTAAAAGGTCAATGCTTACTTTGACTGCTGCATTAGACCTTTATGGTTACATTTTCAAAGCTATCCTTGTGTTGGAAACAAAATCCTTTTATTGTTACAGGATTAGAGCACATAACTTTCCAAATGCTGCTTTGAAAATGGAGCCAAGAAATATTATTTGTGTGTACTTTCTGGAAATAATCTAGGCTGTGGTTATGGGCCAGTCTCACAACAGCACGGTTACGTACATATCTTTTAATGTACTATCTATGGACACTCATTTAGACCTGTCTGGATTTCTTTAGTAGTTGGACATCTATTTTAAAAAAGACACCAGTTTCAACCTACCTCTTTCACAGATTAGCACAATTTGTCTTGCCTCTGCTAACACTTTTTCTTGCCTTTTTTCCAGTTGTCTCACAGAAATAAAGCTAAGAAAAACTCTTAAAACTAATAACATAATCTTTGTTTTGCCTAGTTCCACTAGAAACTTAAAACCTGCGCTGCAGTGATGGAATGGACCTGGTGCTGGCATTGCCAATTCCCCAGTTCCTCAAGTCTGATTAGAATTTTTCTCTTGCTCTGAATTAAAATAGATTTAGAATCTTATTACATTGGACAATTGCCTCAGGTGAGAATTAGTTTTCTCCTTCTGTTACTGTGTACCACCTACTGTAATCAGTGTTAATTTCTAACCATAAACATTTAAAATTGTCCTCCGCTTGTATATCAACTTTTAAATGAGAATGGACCTTCTAAACTTTGTTTTAACCACTAAAATAATCAGTAATGGTCTTGAAAAAGAAAAAGAGGGAAAGAAAAGAACATGTCTTGTAGTGGAGAGAACATCTAGTTTCTGTGCCTTGATTACACTAAGGCATGACATGCATCACCTATCCAGCACTACCAAATCTAAAGAAGTTCCTGACATGCCTGGTGACATATCACTAAACACTTCAGGTAGTTTGAGAGAGCTAGAAAGCCTCGAGTTTGGGTACCACATAAGTAGGCATTTTTAGGATTATAATTTTAGCCTTAAGTGCCCAATTGTAGATTCAGCGTACTACAGGCTTATATATTTATCCTGATTTGAATTTTATTCCTGACTGTCATTATTTTTTTCTGTTTATACAATAAAGCAGGAAGCAGGGTAAGAAGGTATCATCTGGACAGTAATTCCGTTACCTGTGATGAATTCTTCCTCTGATTGCCCTCTAAGTGGTAGAAACCTCTTTCCCCAACAGAGGCACTTGGAGTGCCTTAAATTCAGCTGTGTGAAAAGCACCCAGAGTTACAAAATAATGCCTCCCTTGCATGGGTAATCCAGCAACTTAGAGTCATAGAATCACAGAATTATAGAATGGTTAGGGTTGGAAAGGACCTTTAAATCATCAAGTTCCAAAAACAAATGGATGGAAAGGAAGAAATAAGGCCTATGCATCACTTAAGGTATTACAACCAAAATCTACTTCCAGCTCCTCC
>JAVHNF010056423.1:21197-53844 GCA_034783455.1 Micropsitta finschii
AAGAATTTCTTCCTTATATCCAATCTAAACTTCCCCTGTTTAAGTTTGAACCCATTACCCCTTGTCCTGTCACTACACTCCCTAGTGAATAGTCCCTCCTCAGCATCCTTGTAGGCCCCCTTCAGACACCGGAAGGCTGCTATGGGGTCTTCACGCAGCCTTCTCTTTCTCAGCCTATCTTCATACGGGAGGTGCTCCAGTCCCCGATCATCCTCGTGGCCTCCTCTGTATCAGTTAGTCATGACTCCAAGACTGATTATCTTGCTGGAAATGATTCATCAATATTTCTGGAGCCATTCCTCACCACATAAAAAAAGATTTCTTCCTCTGTTGTCTTTTGCACAGGTGGCCTGATTTTTTTTATAAGCTTTTTTATACTTATAAATACTTTTTATAATACTTAAAGGACTTTATTTTTTATAAGTATTCCTGTGCAGGCGTATTCTTATATTCTCTCTTTCTTCACTCTGAAGCTCTTGCATTTTTTTTTCCAGCATGAGAATGACAGGTGTGTGAATTGGCATGCTGAGGAATATTTTCCCTTTTAAAATCAGGTCCTAATCCCTTTGTTTCCAAGGCAGCCCAAATACTGGAATTGGGAGGAGCACAGAGTAATGGATGTAGGAAAAGTTTATACTAATTCTTGGGAATGAGGAAATTTTTGTTGCAGGTCCGTACTCAGCTGGATTCCTCTGAGGCTGGAAGGACGCAGAGTTGGTCATTTCAGTTCTTGGACTGAAAAACTGAGTGTATATTCTTTCAGTATTTTCAGAGGCTGATGGGTTTTGAAACCAAAATGATCTAAAAAATATTGCTGAAAAGGAGGAGAGGTGCTGTGCTCCAGTGATGGGGACTCGATGGAGGCTGGGGAGCTTCTCTGCTTCATACTCCTGTGCCCTCTGACCTCCCAGGCAATGCTGTGCCAATACAAGAAGGCTATTGACAGTTTGCGTTTGTGCTGCTCTGAAACATCACAAAGCCCTGTGTTTTAGCACAGATTAATTGAATAAAAATCAAAATTGCTAAAATAGCAGTAATAAATATAGTTTTATTATGTTCATGTGACCTCAGCTGTGTGAGAGAGAGGAGGAAGTGGTGGCAAAGAACTGTGTGCTTTCTCAGCTCTGGTGTTGGTAGGAGAAGAGAGAATACTCCAGACTCCTTGCTTCCATAGTTCTAATAGGATGTGTGAATGTTTTCTTGTCTCCTCATATGCCCGGAATGCAGGGATATGAGAAGCGTAGCTGGTTGTTTAAAGCATTCTGTTACTTTCAGTTTCAAAGCTGTTATGATGTGTCTGTTTACCATTTGAAACATTTAAAGTCTTGTTTGAAATATTCGACATTCTGACTAAGGAAATAATGGATCACTTAGATGAGAAGTTTTTATGGGTTATGTATCAGCAGGCATTCATGTGCCTAGCACCTTTGGTGTTCTGCAAATGGAGCTTTTGGTTTTATCAACAGTGGCAGCACTCAGCAGTTTTCTATGGAAGTACAGAATTGGCAAATAAATCCTGTTGAATTTTCGTAAAGCTTGTGAAGTATAAAATCTTCGTTAATTTTAAGCATTTTAGTGCCCTACATTGCATTTATAGTGCCGTGATGAGTGTTTTCATTTATTTTTGAAGATGACACTGTAGAAATAAACAGTATGGTGAGGGAAGGGAGTAATATCTAGGTCCTTCTCTGGGGTAACACTCGAGGGTACTAGTACTGCAGTGATCGTGGGTGGTTTTAGTTGCATGGTTTTTAATTCTCCTCTGAACTAGAAGTTAGTATTTGGCAAAGAACTACACAGGGACATGGATTTCATAAAAATAAGAAAAAGCTACAGTGTGGTAACCAGCAAAGCAGTCTTCAGATTGCAACATATTTTCCTGGTTTTCACACTGCCTGGAGAAGGTAACCTGCTTTTCCAGTGAAATGGAAAAGCATTCTGAGCTAATCTGGGAGGAGGAAGGGGGAAACAACATGATCGATTCGCATTCAGTTGGTGCCTGAAACTCTTTCAGGCCAAAGCTCAAGCAGGATACATAGTTCAGCACGCAGGTGACCGGCTAAAAGGGAACATGTGACTGCCTGGAATGTATGTTGTCAACATTCATGGCTGATAAGATGCAGAAAATTCAGACGTGTTTACCTTCTAATCAGGAAGAATGACTGTAGCAGAATCTAGAAGCCTTTGCATGAAATCCAGGAGAAATGACAAGGCAGAAATAAGGTATGTTTGTCATTTAAAATCCTTTTAAGAGGGGAAATGGATCTTCACCTAGCTGCAGACGCTCCACTGAGGCACTAGTAAGTGGAGTGATAAAGTTTTTCTGTGCTCTTTTTTTTAAATGAAACCCAAAATCATTAGTTGGTGTGGGGTGGTATGTTTTAAGAGAGGGTATGCTAAATGAGCCTGAAGTGATAGTCTTAGAGCCTGTGTTTTGAAAGGGGCGAAGTGTGGAACTTGAGTCTCGGGAGTGGTGGTACTATGGGATATGCAGTACTTTGAGATGAAGTTTGATGTATTTGTTGTTGTCCATAATTAGATAACTAGTTTTCTGAGGGAAAAAAATGTCTTAAGCTGTAGGGAGTTCATATTTAATGTCAAAAAATCACTATTCTGTCTTTAGTTTGTCAGCCATGTCAGGGGCTGTCATGGATAGAGAAGTGCACTATAGTAAGTACATCATAATTTTTATGTTTGTTTTTTTTTAATGGACAGTATACTAAGGCTTTTGCCAGATGGTGTGAGCTATTTAAGAAATAGCTGCTCTCATCAACTTCAGGACAGCATAAAAACTTCTACAGCCAGCATAGAATAAGTACATTGTACGTACAGAGCAACCCAAGTTCTCCTCCGATCTGTCTTGTAGCATGGTAGTTTGGAAACAGCCATTTATTTCATCTTGTCACAGTTACTGGTGATTTCAGTAAATCCTAGCACCTTGAGAAGACTTACAGCACTACATTTTTACTTTTAGTAAAAACTAAAAAAGTCATTGTTGTGACTTTAATTAACAGGTAATGAATACCTGTAGAAAGCTGGAAGTCTAGGTTTATATCCTTAATTTATATTATTGAAGGTTCTAAAAACAGATCCATCAAATCAAAAATATCAAGGATGGTTGAAATAGTAAAAGCCTGCATCCCTTGCAGAAACTCCTTCACATATCTGTGATTTCCACAAGTTTGGAATGTGAGTAGATGACTAGGTCAGGCAGGTTCCTGTAAGAACTGCTTTTCAGGGCACTATACAGCTGTAGGCTTTGAGTTCTTTTTATATATCATTAGAATGGTGGGCAGCTTTGATGCTGGTTCTTCCAAAATGCTGTTTTACTTCACCTTAAATGCAGGAATGAGTTTGGCTATAGTAACTGAATAAAATGGGGAGGTAGGTTCTGAGATCATCACAAGAATTTCAGCTGTGATTCGGTCTCAGTAAGCATTGCCTAACAAATTGTCCTTGTGTGTGCAACAATCAGTTGTTCAGTTTAAGGTCAAACCCACTTTTAACTTCTGGGAGATAAAAAGTTGTAAACTGGAGCTTATTGGGAAGAACTAGAACTTAATAATAACTACTGTATGGAGGCACTAGAGGACACCGCAGTAACAGGCAGCACTTTTAAACCTCCCTTCATGCCAGAGCGTTGCTTTGCATATGTATTTATCTTGGTGTGGCAAGTTTGAAGAGTTGCTGTGCTATGAGACTTCAGCTTCAGCAGGAACAGACAAAAGTCTTCAAAGTGCATCATCACCTTCTGTTAAGATGGAAAATTGCCTCTTTGGCAATAGCAGTATTTATGGGGTAATTAACTTATCCACAGGATCGTCCTTGAATTCCTCTTCTTCTATAATGTCTTTTGAGAGGACAGGCAAGTAATTCAAAGAGCAGAACTTATTTTTAGGTTTAGTCTGATCCTGGAATAAACTGAGAGGTCTGAGTAGTGTTATGATAAAGAGGGAGTAAAACAGAGACAGGAAATAGGGGGTCTTTGGTAATGAGTTCCAGCCACTCTTAAAACAGAAAGCCAGAGAAAGCATTGCTTGCAAATAGTTTCTCAGTGACAGCTTAATAATTTTTAGCTTGTTATTCAACATCAGACGGGAACAGTTTCTGCAGGTATATACTGTTCTCGAAAGAGCCTTTGTAAAAGATCATTTAGCAAGTTATATTTTGACGTTTTTAGAGTTGCATTGTTCTTGCTAACCGATCTGCTGTTTAAGAAACCCAGATGTCTGGGGGAGAGTCTAAAGTTTATACAGTCATGCGTTATATATACATCTGGGAGAAGCATTCGGGATCAGACTCTGGGACAGAGGCAGAAGATTGATCTTAAAATGCGAGCAGGCTTTTGAGATTGTAGAAGTTGCGGGTTGAAAGGGGAAGAAGTCACAGCTATATCCTGTAGAACAAAGCACTGTTCTTGCTTCCAAAAGTTTCTTTTAACCCTGGGAATGTGACTGCTGAGATGGGCCCAAAGCATGGATGGTGAGATTGATATTTACAAGCATTTCACGTGGCTAAAGAGGGTAAGTGATCTGCTGGGCTTTGTTTTCTCTTTGTAAATGCACTTTAGAAACCTTAGTCAGAACTCTGAGCTTTGCAAGAGGAAATCTACTGAGTGCCTCAGACATACAATATTGTAAGTTTGTTTATGAGAAATGAAGACATTTCTTCATGTAGGAGGAGGAGGCTGGGGGAGAAAGGGGGGAGAGAGAGTCAGCTGGCTTTGTCTTTAAAAATGAAACTCCAGGATCAAACTTTGAACAAATGGCAATAGACCCCAGCAAATGCTCATGCTTTCCTGAGACTGTAATACAACAAAGCAAATCCTACATGGGAATCTGGCAAAAAAAGGGGAATATGTTGTTTACTATATCGTGCTTTAAAATGAAAAAGAAAATTGCTTGCACTAGTTATTTACTTAATAAATTCTTCCTCAGGGTAACTGTATGAGACCTTTTAGAATGCCTTTGTTTTGGATTAAAAGGGTGGTACTCTTTTCCTCTGCGTGTTACTCTGGCAAAATTATGTTTTTTAAAAAGACAGTGCTGTTAAAATCCAGATTTTGTGATGAGCTCTCTGAATATGAATTTAACTGCATGAAATTGTCTTTGTCTTCCTTCAGAAGAAAAAAGGAGGTTTGTGCAGTTGTCACCTTCGAAAAATCACTTTGTTTTTGTCAGCTTTTAGAGTTTTCAGGTTCTAAGTATTTGTTTGTCGGTTTGGAATCCATCAGTAAGATGTGAATAAATCCTTCACAGTGGACTATATTTAATTACAATATTAATTGGGTTGTGTGTCATGTAAGCAGCACATTTTCTTGTTTACCTTTAAAATCAGTTTTAACTTGCGTGTAATATTTTTGCAAATTGTATGCACTCCATTAATGTTAGTACTTCTGTATGGCACTGGGCTAAAACACATGTGGATACATATGTGCATGCGCTCTATTTTTCTTCCTACTAGCTGTATAAACACAATGTAGGTAAATTCTTCAGTGAAATACGATCAAGGGCTTTAATCTGGGTTAGTTTCTTGAATGAATATAAAACATTCATTTTATAATATCAGTCTTTAATAGCAGCTTGAGAGTCTTGAAGTTAATGTTTACAAAATATTTACATCAGGTTCTGGAAACGTACATTTCTGGAGTGTGGATGTGATTAAATAGAATGTGAGTAGAACAGTGAAGGAGGCGAGACAGCAGGAAGTCGCAATGGGTAATGCTATACTATGAGTTTAACCTGTGCTTTGTGTAGTTAAAGCTAAATACCTCATCACTGGGTTTTTAGATCACAAATAAATGTGTTATTTAAGTGAGGTTTTGAATACAGTATGTCTGCCGCTCTGCTTCCTGGTTTAAATGTAATTTCTAGAAGACAGGTTTGCTTACAAAAGGCTAAGGTGTGCTGTTATCAGGTTGTGTGGTTGTGTGTGTCCTCAGTGAACACACTGAGACCAATAACATAATGAGAAAGGGCTCTAGAAATAGCTTCAGTGAAGAAAGCCTCACACCAGAATGTTCGCAGATGAAGGGTTAGCAGAGAGGGTGTCTTCAGGAAGGTTTTCAAGTACTGTGTTCAGAAGGGGTACCGTGTTCAAATGTAGCACAGGCTTTTACAGAAGTTAATAATGCTATTACTGTTGTTGCATGTAATCCTTTTTCGTAAGGTACGCAAAGGAGAATATCAATACTGTTGCTTTTTCTTACCAGCTCTTTAAGGGGGAAAGCACACATGGGGGAAGGGAGCTGAACATGATCTTGCATTGTTCCCAGGAGGGCTTAAGCAGTCTGCTCCCAAATTCCTTTGACAAGTGATGTAAAAAAAGAAAAGAAGTTTAAATAATCTAAGTTGTTTATTTAATTCTTATGTTCGAGACTCCTAATGTCACATGTTTGGCACTGACTGTGATGGCACATAAAGATTTCAGGCCCTGCAGTCATAAAGTGTTGCTTTTTTGGTTGATAATGAAAGTACGAGCCCCTTCCAGAGTAGCAAATGGCACTTAACAGAGAGTAACTGCAACAGACTTCCATAAACCCTTGGTGAATTATGCCAGTGCTGGCTCAAATTTCATTGCTAGCAGAAATCAGGATCAGTTTTGATGTTGCAGTGGTTGGCTAAGCTAGATTTGCATGGTATCTGTGGCTTGGACTGGGTTATGGCAGCAAACAAATACAAAAATCACGAGATCCAGGCAGGCAAAATGACAGCTACAACTGCTGTTTTCATATGCTTAGAATAGAGGATTTAAGCAGTAACATAATGTGTATAGTAGCGTCACAGCCAACAAAGCAGTATTTAGATCAAACTGGAATGAGGTGTCACCACACTTGAGCTCTTTCCACACAACTTTCTTGGTGTTAAAATGCCTTGTGAAAATGCTGTGCCAAGAAAGGCCGTAAGTATGGACAGCAAAATCTAAGAGCAGATGCACAAAGCCAAAAAACCATTTAGCCTTGTCTCGCTTGTGTTTGAGGCACACTTAATGTGTTTTCCTTTATTTACTGGTTTTTCTCCATTTCACTTTTTTCTCCATTTTGTCAGTAATAAAAAAATACTAGTCTGCAGTAGTATTTCTCACAAGAGAAAGAACTTTCTCTGATAATCTCTTACCTAAGATCAGAAAGATAAAACCGCAGTAGGTACAGCTATACTGTACTTCATGGCATGTAATAATTTGATGGCAGTTTTAGAACTGTCCTGGTTAGTTTATCCTGTCGCAGAAGCTGACATAGGCACATAGTACCCTAAGATGCAGTGGTACAGGCGTTTGTAACAATGCTGCTATTTGAGGATACCTTGTTAGTAATACATGAAGCCTGGATAAGGAGGTCACAGGAGTTAAGGGAGGTATGTCTCTCAGCAGCCTATTTCTAGAATGATATGGAAAAGTTCTCGTGTATGTAAACTGCATTTTCGCTATTATAGCTAAGGCAGCACCATAGTTCTCATAAAGTAGTAGGTGAGCAGTTTGTGGGAAGTGTTTTGCAAATAACTGATGTTCTTATACAGTGCCTAAGCATAAACATGTCACCGTGAAGTTTTTGTTGCAAGCTAGGAAACCTAATACCCTGCACACACACCTGAAGCTGAAAGTGGCTCATCTTTAGCAAACTTTCCCTGCTTCTCCCAAGGGATTTAGTTGGAGGGTTCACATACAATTTCATCTGTTGTCCTGTTGCTTTATTCTTATCTTTCCGTTTGGCCTTATTTGGAATATACCATTCCAAGTGAAAATGGCAAAACCCCCATTTTAGTACATAGTCATGGAGGAATAGCCACAAATTATTAACAAGCATCAAGAGCATAAGTGCTAATGTTTACTACAGACAGTATTATGGACTGTCTAAGGGTATTGTACATTTTCTGAGCTGTTTGTACTGCAGTGGATAGAGTGTAGGACAATAGGATAGAGTGTAGGAAGGTCTCTTGCCTCTGGAAAACTTTGTACGCTGGTATGATGTCTTATTTTGAAAGGGAGATGTTTTCATATGAAGTGGAGGCATCTGATTACTCTTGTAACTTGTTTTAGACTTATCTTTGAGGTGCATGGAGCATAGAGCTCATGGCTGACCTGAAGCAGGTATACATTTTTCTTATGCTTTTTCTTCTTCTGGATGCTACTGGTAAGCTTTACTAGCAAGAGATGAAGCAATCAAACCCGTGCTATAGCCATTCAGATCTCAATATTGAAGGTGAATCTTAGGACTTCTTTGAGGATATCTTCCTTTAAGTAATGTAACTGTTTGAAGGAAAAAACAGGTATTAGAATTAGAAAGAAATATCAAACTAAACCAGAAGAATTTTGAGTATATACTTTAAGGACAACAGAAATTCACCTACCTCTGTCTTTACTTGATTTTAAACTATATGCTGGTGACTTTTTCAAAGTGGCTGCCACTTTCACTTAACCAACAAGGAAAAACAGCAGGTAGAAAATCCTGATGTTGATTTATTAATTGCCACCAGATGAAAGGCAAGAAATACAGATCCAGAAATCATGTCCCAGCCTTCTCCTCCCCAGGTACACTGAGTGCATATATTCCAATGGGTGTGTATCTGAGGCAGCACTAACATGACAAGAGATGAAATTTGTATTACATCCACAGTCATATGCCAAATAAAAATGTTTACTGTGTAGGCCACTCGATGCATCACTACACGATAGCAACTATTGTGAGTCATCAATTCTGCTGACCCAAAGGAGTAGTAAGAAATGGAAAGTCCACACTCTTCTAGATATTATCAACCCTAAATAGGGTGGAATGAGTCTATGGTTTATACTTTCTTGTGTTGAAATATAATACTAGAGTCTTTTTGCTGCTAGTAGTTTGCGGGAAAACTGACTGGTTAGTCTCTGCAGGCTGTGCTCTTTGTTTTCAGCCTCTACAACAGAAGACAGTACATCAAGCATATCCCTAATGTTCTCCACTAGTACAAGTATTATAGTTGCCACAGGCATCTTACTCAATTATCAGTGGAACTGAAGGTGATTCATGTGACTGAATAAGAAGAGGGGAAGGTTATGACATAATCTGTCTTCTGAAAGGCGGGTGACTTGTTGAAAAAGCTGACAAATCACCACTCTGACTGACTGCCAGTTTTGTTTTCCCAGCTCCTCCCCACTGAACAGCCCAGTATGAGATCCATGGCATTAGTGACAGATTTCTGTGTAACTGCTTGCTGATAAATTTCAGTAGTGGTATTTTTTGGTTTAAAATGAGGTGTGTTGGTGATTCTTTGAACTGAAACTGAAACAGAGCACGAGAAGAACATAAACTGGCTTGCATTCAATTTTGTTGTCTTGTATTTGTGCTTGCTTTAAGAGGCTTACTTGTACAGCCTATCAAGATTCAGCTAGAAATTCTGTTATAGAAGCTTCTGAACAGAACATCTCTACAGAAGCTCTCTACAATGGTTGTTCTTTGTTCTGACAATAAACTGCATTCTGAATTGTTTCCTATTAAATAAAATGAAGAAAAACATAATGCTCCTGCTTACTAGGCTCTGAGAAGGCTGGTGAAAATTAAGATAGTGAAGTGTGTCACTTAAACGTTTCTTTCCTTTCTTGCCGTGCCCTGTTATATTCTTGCTGATTATCCTCATTTTAAGTTAACGCTGTTGAGTCATACTCTAAAGTCTCCTTTTTTGTGTCATTTATTCTGGAGGAATATTTAAGCCTTTTTCTTGGAAAAGGGCTCTGTAACAACTGGATCATGTAAGTGATACTTCAGGAAGTTTCCAGCAGCTACCAATACTAAATCCGGGTTGGAGTAAAGAGAACATTCCAGAGAAGAGATTTGGAAACTAAAGATGAAGAAGCTGAAGCAGGTGATGGAATGCAAAGCCTTTTTCCTTTCTTCCTCCCTCCCTTCCCCTCCAACAAACACACAGTTAATTTTTCTAGAACATGGAGAAACAGTTGATTTGGAATTCTTTTCAGGAAACATTTTATGTTGATATCTGATGGGCATTAAACTATATCCAAAATCTCCATGGAGTCTATAATACAGGTGCTTCAACAAAGTGCTTTGCAGCTTTCTTAGGCAAAGTATTTATGTTATACACTTGACTTTTCATCTGCAGTGGCACTGTCATCAACATAGTTTCAGCCATCTTGCTTTGGCATATCTCTCTTTCTACTTTGTTATCATGTGTTCTCATAAACTTTTTTACATGTTTTATGCTATTGCACTCATTCTTTCATTATAAGAAATATAATCAATATATTTATCCTATAATTTGTGGAGCCTAGGTAATGAGTTCCGGTCTTTAAGCCTACATCTCCTGAAATAACATCTCGGTGGAAAATCTTGGTGATTAAGCCTTCTGGTCATGCGGTTACACAGGTCTAGTGTTTATTGTTTGTGAGCTCTTACACCAACTGAAGTTCTCTGTAGTCTTACTACTTTAGTGTTACAGGTCCTATATCAGTTGTTGCTGATACGTGTGATATCCAACTATACTTGCTCAGTTTCCTCTCAGTACTGACTTTCACAACTGCAACAGAATGCACTTCCAACCATCCACAGATGGCCTTGGTTCATATTACATTATTTTATCTTGTCTTTATGTATGTGACAAAGATTTCCTGAGTCTTAAACAACTGCTGTGTGTCAATCAGCTGCTTCTATTTAGCAGGTCATTTTATGTCTACTCTACTTCCCTGTGCTTATCTGAGCACTCTGTAGCTGACCTGTTGTGACAGGGTTGATTCTCTTTTTCTTCCCCCTTTTCTGTTCACATGGGTGTGATTCATTAAGTTTTATGTGGGCATTGAGTATTGGATTTCCAGCGGAGAGGATATTTCACACTCAGTGCAGCAGACATCATCAAAGGCTGTACATTTGGTAAATGTCCGTGTAGTAAAATACCTTATTTGTGATTTGATGTTGACCTCTTTCTTTTTTTTACTGATTATAAAAAAACGTTGAATTCTGTTTTGTATTCATGACATTGTGTCCTGGGTTCATTTTTATGTAAAAATGTGTTGGCAGTAATTTAACTCCCTGTGCCTGTAGGCTGGGGGGAGTGGTTACTGAAATGGCTACAGGTGTATTTGTTACATCTAGCTTAAAAACATAGCGAATGATGGCAGGAGAAAGGGTGCAAAATCTACTTCGATAAGCAGTGTTCATCACTAGGTTTTGTCACTAAGAAAATCTTTCCCTGCCTAGCAGTGTGTGCTTGCTACTTGTACGGTCTAGATGCAGGAAACTGAGATGGGATGGAGCGCCTCTCCTGTGAAGACAGGCAGAGAAAGTTGGGTTTGGTTGTTCATCCTGGAGAAGAGAAGGCTACAGCAAGACCTTAGGACAGCTTCCAGCGCCTAAAGGGGCTGACAAGAAGTCTGAAAAGGGGCTTTTTACAAGGTTCTGTAGTGACAGGACAAGAGGGAATGGCTTTAACCTGACAGAGGGGAGATTTGGATTAGATACTAGGAAATAATTCTTACCTGTGAGAGTGGTGAGGCCCTGGCACAGGTTGCCCAGAGAAGTCGTGGATGCCCCATCCCTGGCAGTGTTCAAGCCAGGTTGGATGGGGCTTAGAGCAACCTGGGTTGGTAGAAGGTGTTCCTGCCCATGGCAGGGAGTTTGGAATTGGATGAGCTTTAAGGTCTGTTCCAACCCAAACCATTCTATCATTCTGTAATATCCATACAGTGAATGCTGATAAGTGAGAATCTGCACATCCTGTTCTTCAGTGTTCTTGCTGACCCTCTAAAACAGGGATTAAGGACCAAACTTAGTGAATTTATGGATGATTCTAGTTAGGGACTTTGCCGCCATGCTAAAAGACATGATTAAAGATAAGAGCTTGAGGCATAGGGAAGCGATACAAATAATAGGATGCAGTTCAGTATAGACTAGTGTAAGGTTATTTCAAGCAGAAACAATGACTAAACACAGGGTGAAGAACAAGATGCTAGCTAAATAGCATTACAGAGGATTAAAAAAGAATCTGCAAGTTATAGGTCCTAAGCTGAAAATATACTGGTGTTAGTGTATGGCTAATATGAAAAGGAATGTGGCCCAGGGGTCTGTGAAAAGGTTTTCTCCACTCTAGCTATTTTCAGCTGGAGTCCTGTCTCTCCTCTTAGGCAGTTAATTTCAGAAGTTAAGGAACATCTGGTGAAGAGGAACCAAAAGAAAGCAACAAAATAGATCTTGAAAAATTAACCTGTGAGGAAAAGACAGAAAAACTTGTGGTTTTTTTAGTCCAAAGAGAGGGGGACCTGCTAATTGGAGATCTACAGATGGTCTTCAGATAGGTACAGATCTTCTGAAGTGACAGGGAGGACTTCGTGTTTTTTATCCACGGTGATGTGACCCTGACCAATAGGTTGAAGTTGAAGAGGTGATGATCCAGGTTAGACTTTAAAAAAAAGTTATTTTAATGATTCTAAGAAGTAGGTTACCTGTGGGGGCTGTGCAGTACATTTCTGGAGGGTTTCAGGAGTAGGAAGATAAGAATGTTGCAAATAATCATTGGTCCTAGGATGGAGTAATGAGCTAGATGATCTTTTCAGTCACATCTCAGTCCTGTTTAATGGTGTCTCTGTGATTCTCTCAAATCTTTCAGAAAGTGTCAGACAAGGGTGTGCAGTTCCTCTTACCTCAGGAAGGTACCACACTTACATCTAGTTCAGCACTTCATGGATCGGAAAGTGTAATTTTCATTGGATAAATACTTGATTTCTTGATTTGCATAATTAGCACCATATTTATTTTCATCACCTGTTTTACATTTGGACCTCACTGTAGATCAAGAAGAATCCTATTGACAAATCTTCAGTTGAAAATGAAAGGACAGTTGGGGAGAAGGATTGTAGTTATATTGGTGCCATTGTACAAGTAACTACAAGTGAGCAGTCATCTGCAGACTGGTGAAGCACTCAGTGAAGCTCAGTGGAGCTGGGAAATTAACTAGTAAGGGTTCCTGTTACTTGTGAAGTTCTAAGCAGACAGCTCCATTCCCACAGTTACACAATGTTTTTAGTAGGTTAGAAGCAATGGGACTCTTCTAAAATCTTCAAAATTAATCTATATATATATTTTACAGTGTTTTTTCTCTCTGGAGCATTAAAATTCGTAGGAAGTGGGACATTTTGGTTAGGAACAGGCGTGTTTTAGAAGGTCTTGCTCCTTTACAGCCATTTAGAAATCATTAAGCGATTATGTATCTATACTATATAGTAGTTGCTGAGAAGAATTGGATAATTTCAGTAATTTGTTAATTGCTATCAACAAATGTATCCTTTCAGTAATGTCTAGGAATAGTATAATACATACCTCAATTTTTATCGTTTAAAAGTAAACACCAAGGTTCCTTGACTTTGGGAAAATACTGTTGAGACCAAATATTTCAAATTAAATGTTTGGGTTTTTTGTCTTGATAAAATGGTATTTACCAATGAAACAGTAATTTTCTGGAAAATATCAAATCTATTCCCGTACCATTCTTGCTTGCTGGAAATGAGAAAGTATTCAAAATCCAGCTAAAGAAAGATATATTCAAAAGGTTTCATGAATATGAAACAAACAGTTTTGGTCTATAAATATATTTTGCATGTTTTTCATATTGTAACAACGAGTCAATATAAATTTTTTTATTAACTATTGTTTGAAATTCTAATATTAACTGTAATAATTCTCATAGGAGCTCTTTCCCCCCCAGTCACAGGTGAATCATCATTCATCTAATAATGAAACATATCAAGAAAGATTGGCACGATTAGAAGGTGATAAAGAGTCGCTCATACTGCAGGTATGTCTTAAAGAGAACATTGTCTCCGTAGTCAATACTCAGTGAATAAAAGCTGATGTGACAGTATTTTCTGTTAAACAAGTGTTAGCAGGTCACCAAATGTAACTAATATTTAATGAGGAATTAATTTAGAATTTGTATAATCCATTTGATTGATTTCATGGTAAGGAGGCGTGGTAAAGGGAAAGGGAACAGCAGGAGTAAGAGGGAGATGAATAAAAAAGGGGGAAAGAAAACAAAACCAACTTAAATAATGCTGTGGAGTCCCAGGACAGTATTGTGGTAGTGGGTCTCATTCCAGGTTTGCAAGATTGTACCAGTTGATTTTTGTTTTAGGTTCTGCCACCATCTTTAATTGGGGGGGTGATGATGAAAATTAGGAAGTAAAATGGATAGAATCATAGAATCATGCCTAAGTTCTTCCAGGTTTCCTGTTTCTCAGTTTACCAAGCCTTTTTCAAACAGATCTGCTGTCCCATGTTAATTTTCCTACTGGGAAAACAGCTTATACAACTTCAAATTAAAAAACTCATTTTTTTTCCCTGGATATTTTCACTATTGCTAAACTGTAGATTACATGCTTTTTAAATCTGAAGCTGGAGATTCTTTAAATGGTCTTTGCATACCTGTTCTCTTTATGCTTACAAAAGCATATTATGAGCATATATCTTTCTTTATATCAAACAAAACTACGCTGGGTAGGTGTTCTCCCTACTTTCAGTTACTAGTTTCTGTATGCATGTTTTATCCTGTATGTTCTGTTCACACTTGTGTTAATTTACTGCTGTTGTTAAATAAACAGTAAATGGTTTGTGAGACATAAGCTTAGGCTTGGTTGGATATATTTTTTTTGTTTAGTTTTTTTGTTGTTGGTTTGGTTTGTTTGGTTTATTCCCGTTAAAATAAAATTGCTATTACTAAATTTAGAGGGGAAAAAAATACAAATTTCCTGAATGAAAATCAATTTTTTGTGAATCGGGTCCAGGGAGGCAACATATGTTTATTGGAACACCTTTTATTAATCAAGTGGTTATTAACTTTAACATCTTGATTCTGTTAATAATAGGAGGCAACTTTTCACACAGTACATTCACTTCTCACACAGTTCACTCTCACACATGAGCAATCATAATTGGAGCAACAATTATGAGGCCAATCCCAGCTGTTTACTCAGAAACAGAGGGTTGTACTGATGCACCTGTGGCTTTGTCCCCAAAAGCCTCTGTTTCATCACCTGTGTGTATAGTCCCATAATGTTTGTCTGCATATAGGAGCCACTATTGTCTTGGATGTGGTTCATGCTATGCAGCCAGCTGTTGATGGTCATGCGTCCTGGTGGGCTTGGACAGATTTGGCAGAATCTTGATGTTCAAAGTATATCAGCTTTCGTGGATTTAACAGGACCACTGGCCTCCAGAGACTGTAAATTCTTGAAGACCCTTCCAGGCTGCTGCTTACTGTGTACTTTTGCTGTTCTCATCCTGCTGATTTTTAGTAACTATTTCTTCATCCACACAAATAGATACCTATAGAATGCAACCAGCCATTGGTTGCTCAATGGATGGTTTACTCACGAGGAAGGGGGTTTTGTGACGTGGTTTGGACACCTGCCTAGAGTTTTTTTTCTCAAAAGGAATGTAGTAAAGTCAGATATAGAAATTGCCACTCTGTTGCCTTTTACTCCCATCACACCCCCATCAAATCAGGAAGCTTAGTCAATATTTATGCATTTTCCTATCCTGCTGAGCAGTATTGCAGTAGAACTCCTAAACCCCATGCAAATAAGATAGGTGAAAGCCTTACTCTGGTAGATGAACATCAAGAACAATAGAAATAAAGGTGCCAGGACAGAGCTGTGGTTAAAACCTGGTTTACACCAGTTCTCTATATTCTATCTAGGCAGTTAAATGTGAGGAATGCAGGTGAGCCCCATGCTGAGGTTACACTGGCCTGAGGGAGTCAGCTGGTATAAACCTGCCTCCTGGGTGTGACTGTTGGCATGAAGGATGAGAAAAGGATGGGAAACAAAGCACCTCTATTCTGTAGCTCATGTTGAATGGTGCCAACGACTGTGATCCGTGTCTCTAACCTGTAGGGAATATGAGGTTGGTAGCACTCCAGTCTCGCATCTGGTTTGCCATTGAAGAGGCAGCTCAAGGCAGGCACTGCCCACTGTCTCTGTCCACCAAAGCAAACAGTGCACATTGAGACCCACTTCCAATGTTTAGACTGTAGTGGAGACTGAATATGCTACAGCATCTGGGATATCTTCTCATAGCTTAGTGACTGTGTATAGGAGCGTCTTTAGTATCTCTTTAGGTGCTTGGTTTGTTGTTTGTTTTTTCCCACAAAGATGTTTTAAACCCTTATACCACTTGATTTTTAGCTAATTCTTCAATATGCCACACTCTTAATTATATTTACAGAAAATACATTATCCACAGACTGACTTTTGTGGGTGTTGCACTGCTAAGGCAAGATGGACTTGCCAGCATAGCATATGCTGGGGTTACATTCCATATGTAGCCTACTGATTCTCTGAAGAGTCTGGCAGATGTGATCCTGAACAGAGGGGAAAATATGAGCTCAAAGTGGCTAATGTACTTCTCAGCCTAACTACTGGAACATCCAACACATGCTTCTAAAGCTGCTAAGTTTCTATTAAATTCCTTTTCAGGTCATATTTAGCAGACAGTTTTCCTTTCAGGTTGCAATGCTAGTTAGAACCTAACCTGAGCATTTAAGTAGAGCTTGTTTTCTTTCTCTGGAACCTACATCAGACTGAAGATCTTTGTTTCTGCTTTCTGACCTCAGAGGGGTTGGGGTTTTGTGTGTCTGTGTGTGCCATCACTCATTTAATGGGAGCAGAGCAAAAAAAGTAGACAAGCAGCAGACTTCCCTGCAGGGAGTTCTCCCCATGCTCAAGTTTGGATGTATCCCTCTGCCATTTGCCTCCACCTACTCCTTCCTATTTTCTCTCATCCTTCATTCATTTGTACTCTATCCTACAGCCAACTACTTTAAAGGCAAAAAACCAATAAATAGTCCTCTTTTTCTATGTTCCTCTCCCAGGCATGCTTGTCATTATGTTTGCAGGCAAAACAAAGAAAGATCACTCAGTCGCTCTCTCTGCAGCTTCCCTAAAGTGAACTCAGTTGTTGGTTCATTGGGATTTAGAAGTGCTGTGTACTGGGCACATCTCAAAGGGTTCACTTCCACAGACTGTACTTACTCTTTTTAATAAAGGAGTTGCAGGGTTGGATGTGAGAACATAGATAAGTTAAGTTGGGGTTTGGGGTTTTTTTTCCTGGTGTTGAGATAACATTTTTCTTGTATAATCAAGGCTTTCATATTAATAAGTAGTAAAAATGAATATACAGAGTGTATGTGCTGCTTAATATAGGAATTCAACTGTTGTTTTTTACCCCCTCATCTTTCTAATGTTATCCTGAGCATAGTTTTTTCAGCCTTTGTGAGCTTCGAGTTAGGCTGCTGGGCTTTTCTTGTTATACACTCACTGGTCTCTACCACCATTCCCACAGTTCTTTAGCAGTATTACTTATCGTTGCTTTTCTTGGGATTCATTGTCTGTATCTCACGTCTTTTGCTTTCATGTTTCGGCTTGCAAAGCCTGGGAATTTTTCTTGGAATAGATCTTTGCTGCTGCTAAAACATGCCTTTTACTCATTGCGTTCTTTGTAACTGCAGAAGGCTCTATTGATAGGTGAGCTCTTCCTCTGTTCTTGTAAGAAGTAAAGTAATTGGTTGGTTTCTGAATGACCAGTTTTACTGTCTATCTGTTTTAGGGAGTGAAATGTCAATGCCTATGGAACCCGAAATGGCAATGCATGCTTGAAAATACTTGCAGTATCCTATGTTCTTGTTTGGAACTCTCTAATCTTTCAAGACTTTTACTTTCCCATAAGCTGACTCTGGCTACCTGTGGGTCGTCTTCCATCTCTTCTGGAAATGCCCTTTCTTTTTATATTAAAATAAAAAACAATCAGGGGAGGGCTGAGAGGGCGGGGTTAGAGCAAAATATAGGTAAGACTGGAAAATTGGCTTTCTTGGTAGGGTAGCTTGCTGCGGTGCACAAGAATATTTATAACCATTGAGGACTTTAAAAGAGACCCGGCTGTTAAAGTGTGCATTTGGATGTTAATTGTATAAGGTAATTGAAACTTATTTACAGTCCGTTCAGTAGCGTTGTGCTTCTCTTCTCAAATTACAGGTGAGTGTTCTTACAGACCAAGTGGAAGCTCAAGGAGAGAAAATCCGGGACTTAGAAATCTGTCTTGAGGGGCATCAGTTGAAGCTGAATGCTACAGAAGAAATGCTTCAACAGGTAAAAGTCTGGATTGGGAAGATTCTTGCATAACCTCCAGCAGAGGGGTGAACATACATGGTCAGCTTGGCTGTGTGTGTGAGTGCGTTTAGCAACGAGATAAAATGGGGGAAAAAAAGCCTCTTTTATTGTTCTCTTGCTGCTTTGTGCCTTTCCCCCCGCCCCCCAATAAATGTTTCTTTGTTTTCCTGTTGCAAAAATGTTTTACTGCTGGTTGCATAATCCTGTACGTGACAGCATGTAAAATGAAACTATTGTGTCTTATTTGTACTGTGCTGACGAACTACATTTGGACATGGCTGTTGAGTAACTGGTTAGGCAGGTTAAATGTATCTAACATATGTAGGAGTTCTACAGTTAAGAAGTTTTATTTAAATATTGTCTGGTTTTGCATGGCTTTGAAGTTGAACATGTAGTAAGTTGAAATGAGTTACTGTAGCAAGTTTGGCTTGATAACCATTTTTTTTTGCTTAATTTAGGAGCTTTCCACTTACTTTTGAAATAAAATTAGTGCATAAAGTGCACTAAAATTTAGTGCATATTGGAATTGACGGTTTCAGGATACGTGATTTAATTTTTGCTTATTCACATTCTGTGTTGAGAGAGCAGAAGAAATGACAAGTTAAATGCCTTACATGTCATGTGTTACTGCAGAGCTGGCAGGTCTGTGGATGCAAAAGAACTTTCCCCGTGCAATTTTCTGTTTTTATGGATGCAGATCATGCACTGGTAATACAGCACATAGTTATCAAAAATAGATTTGAAATTGTAAATAACCCTTAAAATCTATGCCATAAATTTGCAAGGATAGATACTGTTCCTGATGAACTTACTTCCTTTCGTTACCCAAAATGTTGTGTTAAAAATTTGCTATTTTCATCTATGTGAAATATACAGGTTTTTTCATTAACTAATCATAGCTTTAAATTATTATAAAGATCCCTACAATATGTATGTTAACAGTGGCAGTTTCTGTAAGATTAACTTGTATCTTAATCCTTTTAAAGTTATAATTCTCAAAGCTTCTCTAAAAAGGACATGGGCTCACACAACTTTTGCAGCCCAAAATATTATGTGTTATAGAAGTTGCATTCTCAGATGTAAATGAGGGGATGTTTTTAAAAATGCAACTAGTGAGTGCATTTAGTTTTTCCACGAGGTCTGAAGTGAAATGCAAAGAACAGTAACTATTTAAGTTATGCAAATCTGTTTTCAAACTCCAGGAAAGCATTCACAATAGCGTAGAAGTTAACTGGTTTAATCTAAAACTAGATAGCTGTTCTGTGACTTCTGCTAAAACTGATCATTGTTTCTGTAACTTAAAGTTTTCTGCTTTGATAGCATTCTGAGGAAACCATGAATTTAAAGCCTGATTTAACAGAACACTGAGGCATCTGAAAACAGAGTATACCACTGCCCTGTACATTGCTATTTCAGTGAAAACATTTGAATCTACCCGTGTGGCAATAGGCACGTGCACAAGTTGCTTATGAAGCTGATGCTGAAGTGATAAGCTGCGGAAGTCTGTACTAAAGCTAAAGAAGTCAGAGAAACTCCAAATATATTTAACATAACCCTTGAATTTAAATGTTGAGATCACTTTGAGTGGCTGTAACTGTTGCCAAATGGCAGTAACTTCACAGTTATTTTCTTTTTTGTAACTAAATAGGTGGCAATAAGCTCAAATTTGTTGCTTGTTTTGTGTCGTACTTTCAAGGTGTTGCGTTTGAACATAATTTACAGAAATACTGCTAAGCTTGCTTATGGATCGCTAACTGATCTCTTATGTTTACAGCATATATGATAGCTCAAGTTTGTGTTGGTTTGGTTTTGTTCTTTCAAGAGAAAGAATTATGTAGGCCACACCTTGGTAAGGATTTGTGTTTCATTTAATCCTGTGAGTTTGTCTCTTTGAACTTTGCACAGAGAGATGCACATACACAAACACAGGCGTAGTATTTTAGTTTTAGTGAGTGATGTGCTTTCAGTAGCTGAACCAAAATTAAAAAATAAATTCAGTGTGGAACCGAGATGTTTAAAATCTATTTTCTCATTGGAATGCAAAAAAAAGTGCGTTAACATTTTAGTTCTGTGAACAGAAAGAGGCGCAAAGTAATTAAATACTAGAGGGCGATTAGGGAATGGTAGTTGTGCTGTGTTTCTCAGAGAGATTACATCCCCCAGTAAACAGTAGCATATGGAAAACCCAAGTTAGATCTCTGAAAATCACAACAGTCAGAGAAATTGTACATTTATTATGGCTCACAAGAGGGCCCTGTTTGTCTGTAATTCATTTTGAAGGTTCTTTTTGCAGTTCACCTTGTTGAAAAGATTATCCTCTACAGGGAATGAGTTGAGATTTGGAGACAAGAGAATGACCTGATCATGTGAAGATTATGACATTCACGTAAGACATGTGGCCAGTAGGCCTTCTTGCAGTCAATTTGTCAAAAGTAAAGTGAGTGTGTGGCCTCAGGGACTTCAATAGGCTGATGGATCAGCCAGGCTTTGGGAGAGGTTCAGATCTTCTCAGCCAGCAGTTGCCAGTGTCCTGTACAAGTGCTCATGATGCTACTGTTGTCACTAAGTTTTTTCAGTGAAAACTATTTAGTGGGCTTTCAAGACTGCATTTTTTTTTTACAGTAGACTAACTTATTTCTAATAAGAAAACGATCATCAGCTCTATGTGCCTATATAAATACTCTTGCTTTTCAGAAAGACTTCCATTATATTACTGCAGTGTATGCAAATCCAGTTTGATTTCATGGTTCTGCTTGCTTATTTACAGTATATTAAACTACACTGATTTTTACCTTTGTGAACTTAAGTCAACTGCTTTTCCACAATGGAAGATGGAATGATAAAGATAATTGCCCTAGCTTGAGAAATCTTTACTGTATGTTAGTAGAGCTAAGCTAAATGCAGTATGGATTAACATATTATTTACTTATCTGGGAAAAATATAACTGAGTCCAGGGTAAGTCTTTTTAATTTTGGGAACTGTAAGAAAAGTGTCTTGATTCTGTGCCCCAAATACTAAAATAAAACCAAAAAATCATACACTTCAAGATAATTTAATGATGGTATCTGATAATTCTGCAACAAAAAGGGTTTGTTATGCTACCCTGCAAAATCTTTTTTGCTGAATCTATGCTAGCAGAGACTTGTCCATTTTTTCAGGGTGTGGTTACTGGCTCAAATCCTTCTGGCTTATGATTTATGCAAAAGTTGTTTTGAACCCTGCTACAAAGTGATTGTGGAAACGCTTCTGAAACAGCAGCTAAAATAAACTTTATACCAATTACATAAAATGGCCGTTCAGCATTTAGGGTGGACGTCTTGAATGTGGAACAGTAGCAGCAGATACTGCTGCTGCTTTGCAGAAAACTATCACTCAGAGGATGGTGCAGTATCGTTCCCTTAGTCAAAATGTGAACTTTAAGAAATCAGTTGAGCCAGTCTGAAGGTTACTGCCACAAAAAGGAGAAGGCCCCATTCTTCTTTCATTCTTCTCTCTGTTCCTAACCATGTGGTTCTGCAACTTGCTTTAATACTGACTTACCTCATGCTCATCAGACTTTTTCCTCAACGAGTCAAAGAAAACTAACTTGTGGTTTAAAAAAAAAGGGGATGCTTTCTGCTGGGTTACTGAGTTGAATCAGCTCACTGAAAAGGTTAAGGTGTGGCACATAGGTGATGGTGAGATGTGCATTTGATCTAGCTGTTTATGAAACAAGAGCCAAAGAAAATCCATCTCAGCAGTGTTTGAGAAACGGGAGAATCCTATGTGGCAGATGCAGAGCTGCCCTAGTGTGCACAGTTACAGATAATACTATCATGAGATGTGATACTAACAGTGTCAAACTCAACATTTTGCTTTGGTAAGGATACCTGCTCCACTGCTAATCAGGATAAAGCATTTTTTACCTGGAAGGTGTTTGCATTCTCTTTCTTTGAAAACAAAGTAGGCGTTTGAAAACTAGTGAAAATCAATGGCAAAACTTTAAATCTGTCCTTAAGTATGATTCCGATGTGGGCCAAGGAACACATTTCCCTGATCATCCTTCATTGTAAATGATAAGAGAAAATTCTCTGGGGCATGACTGAGAGCAAGACGCTAGTTTAGTCTCACTGAATTTCCTTCCAGCGGTATCTCTGTCTTTGCCATCAAATGTGTGTGAATAGTTACTTGCCTTGCTGCATAGCTCATAATAATGAATGCCTTTGAAATAAAAAAACCCAAACCCAAACTCCTGGAGTTATCCTGTGAAAACAATTTGTGCTGTGGCAGTCTATTCCTATCATATCATCTGCTTTAAAATGTACAGATACAGCCAATTTTAGAGAACAATGATGTGTGTGTGTGTCTTGCTCCAAGTTAGTTTGTGGCATTTCAAGTACTTCAGTCAATTTTAAGATTTTTTTTTTTATGTTTTTAAGAGAAGATTTGGTCTGCTGTGTTAACATCTGCTATGTTAGCTTGGGGGAACCTCCTGTCTGCTTGCTGCCAACTTTTCTTTCATCTGTACTGTATACAAATGTAGAATAGAATTGGGAAGCAGAAGTCGTTTTTGCTCTATAAATGCGCCTAACCTCTCATGGTGGGGAATCCATGCTGTCAGTCTTGACAAGTGTGTTAAGTCGGCTTGAAAAGTGAATTTTCTGCACATACAGATTTCACCTTCACAAATGCACTTTTAAGTGCATTTCTTATGGTGATTGTTGTAAGAATATTGTTAGTTACCTTTTTGCTATCCCAGTGCTGCATTTGATTTATTTAACAGATCATCGTTCCCATGGAAGCTGTCTGGCATGAAACACAAAAGCACGCAGTTTAGTTTGCTTTCCCACTGTGTGGCAGTGTCTTTCCTGTACCTGACCTGTACGAAATCCTAGATGCGGTCTGACTGTGTATTTCCACCTTCCGACTTATTTCTGACACAGAAGTGTAAGACTCAATCCAGGGGACTCTCTGTCAGATGGTTGCATTGTGTAAATATGATTGTGTCTTCTGCCAAGTAAATTCTCTTGCAGCGTACAAAGTGTTTGGCCTGAGGATTCTTTCTGCCTTAAAAAATACACACAGAAACTGAAATGCTTGATTGCAAACGGGAGTGAATTTCTGTTTCTCGGGTCCGTTTACAGCCAGCTTCTGCCTGGGTGCATGGAGCAGGGGGAAGTAGAGCAGAGAATGCCCTTTGTGGAGAATCTTTAAAAAACCTGTGGATTAAAAGGATGCAGGGAGGAGCTGGATTGAAGAGTAGGAACTTGAGTCCAGCACAGTTTACTGTGTACCTGTTCTGGTTTTGCAGTTGTCTCATATCCGGGGGGGGAGCCAGAATCCTGTCTTGGTCGCAGGGTGTAAATCTAGTGTGTATCTGTTTGCTTCTCAGGAACTTTGCTGGCCGGCAAAGATCATTCCTTCAGCTTTCAGTTGCCTGAGCTATCTGATCTTAGCTGAATTTCAGCACTTGTTTATAGCATGCAGTAACTTCTTGCCAGAAGCTAGCTTAGTGTTTCAGATTTTGAAGCGTGCTCTGTGCTGCTCCGGGGTGAGGCATAAGGTTTTCAGTGCGTGCTCCCAAGTTGTGCAGCATATTTCCACAGGTGAGCATTGCACTGATTTGTTATTTTACAGTTAATGTAGGCACGAATCTGCTCGTCAGGTGTATGCTGTTCAAATTGGCAGTGCTGTGGGAAGCTCCGTCCTTTTTTTGTTGCTTAACTATATAATGGACAGATGATGAACTGGAGGGCTGTAATTTACTCTCTGCTACTAACTTGCACCATTTCATGGCAATTACACATGCACATTGCTCTCAGCTGTGTTTTCAGTTAAGCAAATACCTTATTTCTACCCCAGCTGACACACAGTGTTTGGAATGGGCAGTCCTCATTAGCAGTGGTTCTTGGTGAATTTTGCTTACCAGGTAGGTAGCATGGTTGGTCTTTCTGTCTCCTTTTATTTTTGATTTTAATAAGGATGAAAAGTATGGAATTTTTGAGTGTTGTATTTTGTCCGGTGCACAAGTGCAAAATGGGGTCTTTGGGGTTTTTTTTTCCTCCCATTTGACTAAAATCTTACTTACGGTTTCTCAATCAGTTTATGGCATGATTGTTCCTTCTGTTTTGTGGAGTGCTAAATACCATGGAATTTTCTGTGCTTGCAGCTGACAGCTTAGAAAAGCACAGTGTCCTCTTTCTAAGCTATTTTCTCTCATGTCTTTTTTATAAGAATTACATATTTCCAAAACAACACAATGTGCGTGTTATATATATACAGCATATGCCTCAGTTGCATTTGGAATATTGAAAAACATGATTAAATACTTGAAAAGTAGACAGTGTAGGTTTTAAAAATACAGTTGTGCTTGGAAATAGTTTGCTGTTGATTGATCTGTCTGGCACATGCATTTTGTAGCTTCTGCATGGCTCATCTTTGGAATTATTCTACTTGAAAATAGGTTTTTCCCTGTATCTTTAAATTTAAAAGTTGAGTTTTGAAGAGAATTTTGAGTAATGAAATTATACTTATAGCACATATTAAAATTAAAAACAAGTATCTTGTTTTGTAAATAAAGTTCCCTGGGATATGTTCTATTTCTGTTCTGTATTTCAGCTCATTAATATCCTCCTAAAGCTGCTTCAGCCCAAATTACTATTTTGCCTGTCTTGTAGTATCATTTTTGCTTTAAAACCAATAGCATAAATTTGTATTTTCTTTTCTTACAATTGCATATTTATTCTGGCTCTATTCAAATTGCATCATACCACTGAAATACACCATAACTTCTCTGTAACAAAACGGGTCACATTCTTAATGAGCTGTTCACTGTGAGCATCTGCTTGAAGATGAAAATAATTGCTTCCAGATGTTACCATTTCAAGAGGGGACATTTACTTTAAAGGGCACTTTCTTTCAAAGCAGAAGTTAGACTCTCTAGATGCAAGAGGGATTGTCAGCTGGTTTAAATCAGTGTAGCTCCACTGAAAACAAACCAGGGATAGCTAGCTATTTTGTCTATTTTAAGGCAAGAGTTTTATGCCAGTTCACACTGGCTGGGAATCTGGTTCTGCATCTTCAGAGCAAGCTGCAAGATTTTGTTTGAGTGGGTTGAAAAAAAAACCCCAAACATCAGCTGCCTTAATGCTCACTTATACCAGGTAGCGCTCCGGTGTTCACATAGAGCTACTGAACTCAGCATGAGAGGAGTAAGGTATTAGTCTCTATAGCATAGCTAAGTGTAAGTTGGGGTCTATAGAAAAAATAAGGAGTAATGCCAGATGGTGTGCTAGAAGGGCAGATCTTTCATTAATCTCTAGAGGGGTGCCATGTCTCCTTGCCTTATTCAGAAGTCTTCCTGTTGTATCATGGGAATGCCATGTCAGTGTCAAAAAAACCCCCCAATTTCTAAATGATATCTCAGTTCAACAGTGAATAGAGTCTGACCAGGGCCAAGGTCACCTCACCATCGCAACCTTTTTGGTGCTCAGTGGCCTTATTTCATATCAAAGTTCTCATTTATAGCTATATCTTTATTTTCAGAAGTCTGATATGTTCACAGCTGTACAGAGCCTCTTCCAGTCTGGATTGGAATGTGCTGCTATGGAATTTATGCAAATTCGCATCTTTCTGGAAGATAGAGGAGTTACTTGTAATTAGTATTGTAATTTGTACTCACCTCTGTAGAAAGCAGCTACTAGATAGATTTCATTAGGTAACTTCCTCGGAGAGTTTCTCAATAACAAAAGGCAGTGCACTGTCTTTTCCTGGTCAGTGCTTGATTTATTTCATTTAGGGGAAAAAAACCCAACCAAATCATGAGACTACATTGCTGTTTGTTTTCCCACACATACACAAATATCATTGTCTATGTCAGCAGGAATGGCCATGGCACTGGGAATAGTGGGTGGCTTAGAGAATTGGTGTTGCAATGCAGATGCAAGTTCAGTACTATTTTTAATTTGGGCAGTATTCCCCACCAGACTAAAACAATGTACAGTAGATTTAGGTTCCAAATACACTGTAACTGTGTAATTTTTTTAATAACCTTTGTGGCTTCTGTGGCTCCAGGACATGATCTACAACATACTGTGCAGTTTATGGGAGAGGAAGACATAAGAAAAGGGTGATGGACAGAGCAGTTTTGATCACTCAGTAACATCAGCGTAGATCAAGAATAGCTATGGCAACTTCGGTTAAGTCACTTCTGTGTAATTCAAAGCAGAATCTGCTGTGATTCCTCAGTGTTTCACATGATGAAAACACTAATGTGAGTTATGAGTTAGCATAAATTTGTTAACCATTTAGAAACCAATGTTCTTTTGTAAAAATTATTTAGGCACTGTAAGTATTGATTTTCCAGTAAGGCTTAAAGTCCTGAATGGTTTGGAGGGGTTTTTTTTCCATTCTTTGGAAATGGAGGCCAACAGAAGCATTAACAGCAAACTCTGTTATATTTTGGAAGACGTTTTGAAAGATGCAGGGAAGGTGATTAGTGAATGTTTTCCAGACACAGTGATATCACTGGGTCCAAAGTACACATCTCTTTGCAACCTCAAAAACAAGCTCAGGGTACACAAGCAAAACTCATGGCCAATTATTTCTACTTTACACTGTTACTCAGTCTAGATATTGCCTTTTAGATTCCAGTTCCCATGCAGTTTTTAGTCACTGCTGTTCCCTCCACAGTGTGTAGTCTTCAGAAGTTACCAAGTACCACATGGTGTAAACTTCTAAGCACTATTAGTATTACTGCTGAACTGCAGCTTGTCTTTGGTACTCTGTTTTGGTTAGGGTGCTTATTCTGTAACATCCTTTATCAAACAACACATCGTAAGAAGTTCTAAAATGTTTAATTGTAATGCTAAAACATAGCATTTTCTGATGAGTATTTTAGGAAGTAGCCAATTCTTTTGTAATGTGTCATGTGGCATTATGTAGGTTTGTGTTTGCCTAGCCTTAGTATTGTTTTCTGATTTCATGGCTTGCCCGGGGATTAACTGCCACACGTTTTCTTGGAATATGGCAGAGGACACAGCGGCATAGCCATTAACACAGGACAATGTTCACGTGAAAACAGCTGCAGAACCTGAGAAACACACAGTTCAAGCAGGTCAGAGTACAGATGCTGTGAAGAGAGGTAGGGAAATGTGCTTTAATATGAATTTGCAAATAATCCTTTTTTGTGTGTGTTTTGTTTCAGTTACTTTTTCTGCCAGCAGTAGATGCTTACATCCGAGCTATCTCGCTGTGTTTTTTTCCATTGTAAAGCAATAGCAATTGTGACATTGAGAGAATCATTTTGCTTTTGTATTGAAAGTGTTAAACAATGGGGTAGAGGTTTTAGTATGGATGTGCCAATAAATCATGTAGTGTTCTGTCAGTGTTCAGTTAAATAACCAGAGAAAATATTCTGCTTTGATTGCAGGAGTTGCTAAGTCGGACATCACTGGAGACTCAGAAATTAGACCTAATGGCTGAAGTTTCAGACCTGAAGATTAAGCTGGTTGGTATGGAAAAGGAGCAGAGTGAATATGAAGAGAAACAGAACAAAGCTGAGGTGAGTTCCTTTCCTTAGGTTGTTTTCTTTTTTCTTCTATCCCGTGTCTCTGGTATGCTGTCGTGCACCTGAGCATTCGAGCTAAAATCAACATGCAGTAGGACTTTCTGTCCATACCATTGATCCTGTGAATTCAGTGAAGAATATGATTATGCGTTTTTGGGATGTGGTTTCTTTTCCCCTCCCTTGTTATACTTCCAGAGGTTGCCCTTTGGCTTTAATCAAGGCACAAAGTCCCTTCCAGAAGCAGATATTACAGTCGCCATTCACTTAACCCTTTCCTTTTCACATAAGCTTGGCTGGCATGGCCATGTGAGGCCTGCAAGAGCTCTTCTATTTCCTTGTTTATGTGGCAGAGAAGACTTGTCAGCCCAGTAGCATCGTTGGTGCTGCAAGCACTTAGATGATCACCCTTGGTGATTTCAATGCATTCATGGCACTTGGGAGGGAAAGGCAAGGGGCAGGGCATATTCCCCTTGTGGTTACTTAATAAATAGTGCAAAAAAACCCCATAAAATTACATGCATTGGAGGCAATTCTAATCCTTGTTCCCCTTCATATGCGGGGAGTTCTGGTCATCAAAGAAGCTTTGCTTTTTACCATATTGATTAAAAAGAGAAGATAAAACAGAGAAACACGAACATGGAATTGTGGAAGTGAGCAGCAGGTGGGAGCTGGGAAGGAAAGCGATTATGAAGAAAGTAATTCATATGAATTGCCTTGTGTTGCCCTACTCAATGGTCCTGTAAGGGAACCAGCTAACAGAAGAGGATTATCTGGCAAGGGAGGATTGCTAGGTCCAAGATTCATACGTTGCTGACTGAAAAGCTTCCATGTTGACACGGGAGAATTTGAAATTCAGGCAGTGTTAGAAAGCTGTTTGATCTCCATAATGTCGCTAGTGGAATATTTCAGAAGCATGCATAAGTAATTTACCTCCAGTGACATAATATGTTTAGAGTGTGTTTGTTTTTTGACTTATTTGTCCTCTGAAGTTTTCTTTAGAGATCAAAAGATAGCTTAAAGAGAGCAATCCCTGGCAGAGGTTGCAAGCCAGGGAGGAACTAGCTGCTGGTTCTACCATCTAGGGCCGCCTTGTGTTCTTTCACCCATAATTGTCTCTTACTACCTAAAAATCTAAACAGGTCTGTGCAGCACATAATTGCTACAGATTGCAGCCTGCTCTCAGCAGCCACCTTTCTGAGAGGCCTTCAGCTCTTCCTGGTGTTGTTCAACACGTAATGGAATGAGGGTGCCTAAATTATTGCAGGACATGCAGAGTCAGCCTGACTTTTGGAAGGCAACAAAGGTTTTGAGTGCATTTGCATTGACAGAAATTTTAAGTAGGTGGTAAGGATGAGGCTATGAGCTGTGAAATTCTTTTGATACTGAAGAAAGGTGTGTGACCCCCTTGGATGGAAAAGTTGAGTGTTATTGGGCCTGGAAGCCTTAGCTATATTGTTGAGTGATAGGAAATGTTCCTGCTGAGATGGAAAAGGCTTCTAATCTGATGGAAAAGTTGAGAATCATTGTGTTAAGTATGCCCTGAATTATTAACTACCCCAAGATGTGGTTAGATTTCTGGCCTGTTGAAAGTTGCGAACCTGTGTATACAGGGCAGGGAAAATGAGTAGGTAAAGCTGTGGGAAATAAGTGTCATTTCTAGTTTGATTGTTGAGCCACTTAAAAAAACTACTTCAGATTGTGCCGAATAAGCATTAATCTGATTTGTAAAGATAAACAGGGGTTGCTTTCAGTCAGACTGGATGCTTACTTGAATTCTAATGCTTTAACCCTGTTACAGCTCCTTCTGTTGTAAATTTAATTAATTTTTCAATACAAACACTATTTCAAACATAAGAATGAAATTTGTTAATACGTTTCCTTTATACTGTTAGACTACAGCTGCTGCTTAAATTTGGTAATAGTTTGAGTGTCTTCCTGAACTTCCTGCCTCCTCTGCCCAACCACATATTTCTAAGTGAATAAGCCACTTCTAGCTACTCAGTCTACGTTTAGTTTGCTCTCATTTACGCATATGCAGTTGTGTTGTGATAACCTACTTGCTTCAGAATGAGACAGTTCTCCAAACTGACAGTGCCCAAATGACATTAATCTCTGAACGTTGTAGCTACTTCAACATTCTTCTGCAGGTATAGTACCTCAAAGGAAATTGCAATTAGTATTTTAAAATAAGTGCAATAAAGCTATGGGTGACAGTGCTAGAGCCATTTTTATAGACTGCAGCTGGCCAATTCCTGCTTTCAAGACTGAGTTTAGGATTGACAGAGGTGAGCAGAACCGGGATTTGATAGATTCGCTGCAATCAGAAGATAATAGTCCTGAGTTTTCGCCTTAGTGCATGTATTATAAAGGTATCCAATAGTGAAACCCTTTCAAACAGCTTGTTAATTATACTCCATGGCTGACCCTGCCATTTCTAAGTATAATAATGGCTTTTAAAAAGTTTAAAATTAAATGTGACATTGCAGAATAATTCAGCTCGAGCATGTTTGCTCTGTACTCTAATTTTGTGTCGGCTTATTTCACAGCAGCTCTTTCCAGTCACATGGAATTTAGATATAGAATTATTTCTCTGGTTGAGTTTGGGGAAAACAAAGCAAATTAAGATATCCTTCTAAATATGAGCAAAGTTTTAATGTGTCAGGTCCATTTCACTTTATCTTGTGCAGCTGTTGTTTAAATTTGGTTTTAGTTAGCAGCAAGGAGTTTATCAAGCATCTCTAACCTCAAAGGTATTAATTTCACACCGAATGCCACTTGTCTCTGGCTCTTCAAAAGCACATGCTAAATTTAAAGTGCCATCTATTTATATGTATAACACAGGAACTAGGAGAATAGCTGCTTGCAAATGGACTGTCTCATTCTTGACTTTGTAATTTTAATTCCTTTATTGTGGAATAATGTTTTATTTTTGCCACAGCAGTTCTGTGGAGGTTGCTGAAACCCCACCTGAGGGAGTTTGTGCAGCTTTTCTCTTACCTGAGAAGCCTTAAAAAATTTGGAAATGTGTTTTCTTAACGCAGCAAGGTAATGAATGATCAACATTATCAAGTGATTAATGCAGCCAGATGCCTGCCTTACCTGAACATGGAAGACAAAAGAGACCTCCTGTCACTACCAGGAGACTGCAGAAGTGACTCTTTGTCTCAATTTGCTTAACAGCCTTTCTCTTTTGGCATAGGATAAGTTTTGTTGGTTTTGCTTTTTCTTCCCGAGGATCTGAAGCTTGCTGTAAGCTGTTAAATATCTAGTGCAAACTTGCAGTTTTGGAGAAACCGGAGTCAGTGAGCCACTGACTCCCACTGGGGAGTCTGGTGTGTTGTCTCACCTGAATCAAATTCAAGATATGGTATGTTAATGTTAATGTTTTCATGCTGTAAAGGAATCTCAAAAAGAGAAACCTTTTCTACCTTGAAAGTAGGAAAAAATCATAAAGGCACACACTGCAGCTGGAGTTAATCTGTTTCATCTCCATAGATTCCTTATCCTTCACTGGGTGAGGATTTCTGCCATTTCTGTACTGTCGAGTTGGCCTGAGGGAAGTCTGTATGGATGCAGTGTTTCCAATTCCTGTTTTTAATGTGAGGTGATAGGAAAAAGAATTACTAAGGTTGCATCCAAAGTGTTTCTGAACTCGACCAAGTTGGCACAACTGCAGCAGGTGTCAGTTTGTGCTCAAATGTCTATGCATCTTGTTAGAGCAGTCCTTCTTCAGAACCTTGTATGGGTTAACAGTGTTCTGTCAAAGACAAACAAAAGCCTTGGTGCTTGAAAAGAAAGCAAGGGAGATGGGTGGGTGTCCTAATGATTCCAGTTATCGCCAGTCGGTACTGCTCGGTGAGGTAACTGATTGTGGGGACAATGGTAAAAAAGGAACAAGATTAAAGCATGGAAGGTGGAGGGATTGTGAATAGTATATAGATTGTACATACAGCTAGTACTACAGGTGTTCTACTTTGCAGTACTCCTAATAAGAGGATGAGTTAGGTAAGGTGTTCCCCAACAGTGTCCTACTGTGTCGCTGCAAAGTGGCCAGTGTAGCCAGTATTCTTTCTAATGTTTTTCGATTGTTTATGGAACTAATTTTCATTTACATACATTAAGAGTTGGTTGGATGAAAGAGTATGAGCATCAGACATTGTGATCCTGACTAAGAATAATATGTAAGTTAAATACATGCAACTGTTTTCCTGAATTTCATTTTAAGCACAGTGCCCTAAAAATAATAATTGATGTGAAACTCTTGTATCTGACAGATACATTGTTGAAAGGAAATCTTTGTGGGTGTTTGAAGTTGACTGTGGATGTTGATGCAATTTGAGATTGGCTGTGTTACACACTTACCTGGCTGGAATAGCATCTGGTCCTTGCAGTAGCTGTTCTTTAGCTTTGTGATTATTGGTTCACCAGAGGGTTGAGATGGCAAGAGGGCTTCTGTGCATTGTAAGGAAGAAAAGTCTAAGAAACATGCCATGTCTTCTGTTGCCCTGTCCACTAAAATCTTCCCCCCTTTTGGAGATGGATTAATCTCCTCACATTTATTCCAGTTGAGAAGACTGAGAAATCACAAAGCAGATGT
This sequence comes from Micropsitta finschii, assembly GCA_034783455.1. NCBI lineage: Eukaryota > Metazoa > Chordata > Aves > Psittaciformes > Psittacidae > Micropsitta > Micropsitta finschii. The sequence continues at coordinate 53,478 of JAVHNF010056423.1, forward strand.
TGTTCATGTATGTGAATATTAAGAGAAAAGCACTCCAAACTCGTAATACCTGAGAATTTACCCAGAACTATTTACTCCTGAGTTAGGGAATTTAAGTGAAATGTTATATAGGTTTTAATACTTGTCTTCGGTTTGCTTTCTGTAGCTGGATTTTTTGCTTGTATCACTGAAACACACAAATCCAAGAATCTGGCCAGCAAATTGGTGCACTTTAATTACTGTTTCTTATGTGGTATCCCTTGATTTCTCCTGCGTATGTTGCTTAACTCTTTCTCCATGTCAAAATACTGCCTAGCTAGCAAGCTAGTAATGGGGTTATTTTTCTGACCATGCTAGACCTGAAAACAGAACTACTTTACTAGTAATT